>NW_017547112.1:7728730-7770254 GCF_001854935.1 Bemisia tabaci | reverse complement strand
AAAAACGCAGAAGAGATTCAAGAAAAGCACAGTATAACAGAGAAAAAAATATAGAAAAATAACAAAGAAAAGACTCCACTAGGGTAATCTGAGCTCAGCTGCGTGTGAGCATGAGCAAGATAAAATAAAAACACCGAGGAGATTCAAGAAAAACACAGTAAAGCAGAGAAAAAGTACAGTCAAATAAATAAAGAAAATTACTTTCGAAGAAATTCTAATCATTCGGAAAATAATTCGCTGGCGTAATCTATGCGTAGCTGCGTGGGAGCACGAGCGAGATTTGTCATCAACTGACCAGTGCGGTGGCCGCTAGGTACCCTGGTACCTGGGTGGGCGAGCGACAATGCGTAAGCGGTGGCATGGTTCGATTGACAGAGGAAAGGGGACCGGTCAGACGTAGGGGAAAGGTTCAGGCTGAACCGTTCAGCACAGCGCAGCGTCAGTCACCGGGTGGGGAAGAGAGGCGGAGAGGGAACACTTCCCCTCGAGTGAAATAGAAAAAGGCAGAATCCTTCGAAGTTTATATTAATGATATATATTTTGGAAACAACCTATACACCGATACGTCGCAATTTCAAGAGAACTTCGGTGGTTTTTATTTCATATAATTAAATGTTCATTATATTTCATAAACAAGATGTTTGAATTAATACAACAACAGGAAACGAAATTTTTCGTCATTGATTGCCCTAGTGAAAAGAGAGAAAAAGAGAAAAGAAAAGAAAAACACTTCTGCGTGGTCAATTTTTTATGAACAGCCCTGTCATTTCTTTTTTAATTTTAAATACTTATATTAAAACGCGTGATATCGAAAATCTAAGCTCAGATTCGGATTTTTCGTGAAAAATCCATGCGATTTCATGTATCATAGGTTAGCATTGCATGGAGGGAAGAGATTAAAGAAAAGAAAAGAAAAGAAAAGAAAAAACTACTTCTGCATGATCAATTTTTGATTAACAGCCCTGTCATTTCTTTTATGATTTTAAATATATTAAAACGCGTGATATCAAAAATCTAAGCTCAGATTCGGATTTCTCGTAAAAAATCGATGGTATTTCATGTATCATACGTTATCATTCCATGAAGGGAAGAGATTAAGGAAAAGAAAAGAAAAGAGGAAACTACCTCTGCGTGATCAATTTTTTATTAACAGCCCTGTAATTTATTTTATGATTTTAAATATATTAAAATGCGTGATATTGAAAATCTAAGCTCAGATTCGGATTCCTCGTTAAAAATCGATGGGACTTCATGTATCATAAGTTAGCATTGCATGAAGGGAAGAGATTAAACGTAGGCGTACTAATTCCATCATCCCTTACGGAAAGAAACTCTTTATCTATGCCGCCGCGCCGGCCGATCGGAATCTGTCAGGAATCTGTCGAGGCGCCACTAGGCGAAGATTTCGTCCCGAGGAATTTCTCTCACGATAAATTCTTCTTCTTCCTGTGCTGACCCATATTTGACTGATCAGTGTTGCCACATTTAGCTTCTTTCCCTCATGCTATGCAGACTTGTAATACATGAAATTGCATCGATTTTTCACGAGGAATCCAAATTTTAGCTTTGTTTTTGGATATCTCGCGGTTTTATGTAAGTCCGAAGAATTTCCCTAACGATAAATTCTTCTTCTTCCTGTGCTTACCTCCTCGCCCATATTGGACTGATCAGTGTTGCCACGTTTAGCTTCTTTCCCTCATGCTATGCAGACTTGTAATACATGAAATTGCATCGATTTTTCACGAGGAATCCAAATTTGAGCTTTGTATTTGGATATCTCGCGGTTTTATGTAAGTCCGAAGAATTTCCTCAACGATAAATTCTTATTCTTCCTGTGCTCACCTCCTCACCCATATTGGACTGATCAGTGTTGCCACGTTTAGCTTCTTTTCCCTCATGCTAATGCTAAAATGCTAAGTCGGCTCCTGTTAGATCGATTTTCGTGAAACTCGGTACCCGGAGGTATTTTTCAACGGGAAACTCGAATTTTTTGTCAAATTTTCAAAATTTCAAAATCCAAGATGGTGGCGGTGGCCTAAAATGCTAAGTCGGCTCCTGTTTGATCGATTTTCGTGAAACTCGGTACCCGGAGGTATTTTTCAACGGGAAACTCGAATTTTTTGTCAAATTTTCAAAATTTCAAAATCCAAGATGGTGGCGGTGGCCTAAAATGCTAAGTCGGCTCCTGTTTGATCGATTTTCGTGAAACTCGGTACCCAGAGGTATTTTTCAACGGGAAACTCGAATTTTTGGTCAGATTTTCAACATTTCAAAATCCAAGATGGCGGTCGTGGCTTAAAATGCTAAGTCTGCTGATTGTGGATGAGGACAATGATAACATATTCGCCACTTTTCACCATACTTCGTTAAAAAAAAGTAAATTCGTTCTTTTAAAAGTTAATAGCTATGAGGGGCGGCTCGCGGAACGAGTCGCAAGTTCATCGCGAAGTGAGGAACTGGGGGTCCAGGGGCCCTCCCCGGCTAGGCGTGACAGCTCCCACAGTGAGCTGAACACGGCTAGTAGTTTACATATGTCTTGGATATGAGCGGCCCAGAGCCGCTCTCCAGCGGCAGTGCGCTGGAGTTACTGCTTGTTTTAAAATTTTGCAAGATATTACAAGGGGTTTTTCATAAATCGATCTCGCACTCGTGTTTTTTTTTATTTATTTTTTTTTTTAATGTTTTATTAAAGGTTTTTAATAGGACTAATCAATGACGACTTGTCTCGTTTCGCGTTTCCATTAAACTGAACATCTTGAAATTGGAAACCATCATTAAATGGAATAAAAACCATCTGAATTCCTTTAAAATTGCGGACGAATCAATCTATGATGGGGTTATCCCTAGATTACGTGACGACAAATTTTCGGGGTGTTTGCCCCCCCCCCAAACCTTGCAAGTTTGTCGTCACGTAATTTAGGGGTGACCCTATAGATAGATTCGTCCGCAATTTTAAAGGAATTCTGATGGTTTGTATTCCATTTAATTATTGATTTAAATTTCGTTTTGGTCGATTGAAAAAAAGGGTTCATTGACATTAAAGTGTTGTTACAAAACACTTTAAACCTTTGGAATCAATATGGTTGTTGTTAGAAAGATGCATTATCTCTAAACATTAACTTTTCGGGACATATAAAATATTAAAACTCGGAAAAAAAGTGTAACCAAGTTTGCAGATACTTCACGAGATCAAACAGTGCGGTCTGGTTCCATGAATTATCGTCAGAATTTCGTTTTTACAATCACTTTCCCTTTTCAGACAAGCTACGAGAGCTTCGATGGGTTCGTTATTCTACACGGCACGGACACACTATCATACACTGCATCTGCCTTATCATTCATGCTGGAAAACCTCGGCAAACCTGTCATTGTAACTGGATCTCAGGTTAAAACGATTTTTTATACAAATATACTTTTTATAATGATTAAAATATAATGTCAGACACATTATTCCGTAACATTTTCGATATATTAATATTAAGGTGATGCTTCGATGGACGTCGTATTTTGTGTCAAAACGACTTGCGATATGTCGCATAGATTAGTTCCATGTTTTCAGTTTCAGACGTCGTCAATTTTATCGAATATTGAGATCGCATTTCCGTCGTCACGAGATCAAAGAATTCCCTCACCTTTCGGAGACAAATTCAACGTAATAAAGACGGGGTTTTTTAGAGGAAAAATCTCCCATTCGAGTGCAGTTTCGATATCAGTATCGAATGCGATACTTTCCCCGAAAAACCCCCTGCCCTTATTACGTTGAATATGTTTGTCAAATTTGGTCAGTGAATTCTTTAGTCCTCGTGACAAACAGACATGCGATCTCAAAATTCGATAAGTCATAATTTGAATCAGACACTCTAAACATTCTCAGAGAAAAATCCATATATTTCCAAGAAAATGAGTGTTTTATCAGAGAATATTTAGCAATTTACAAATGTTCATACTGCTCTACCTTTCAGCACAGTAGAATTCGAGGTTTAGGTCGTGCCTCAGCCCTATTTTGGAACTTACCGATGGATGATTAGAACAAAGAAATTGAATCAAAACCACTCGTGTGTTGTGGAGGATTTTTTCGTCTAGTCTTTGATTTTGAAGTCAATTTTTTCATCATTTGCCTTTTCTGATTGGCAAAGCTTGTTACCGCGCAACTTCTAAAACAAAGTTGCGTTGCAATGCGGTTTTATTTTTGAGTGTACATTTCTGAAGGTTCAACGATTAAATTTTTTCATAATATCGACATTTTTCTTACATACATATGAAGCCACTTTTATGGCGCTCTCTGGCGCTCTGCGACACCTAGCTGCCAAAGTTCCCTATCCTATCCTCCCAAAGCCCTTCGGGGACATTTTTCTTGACTTTGATATGATTTCAGATGCCCATTTTTGAGCTGCGGAGTGACGGAAGCGACAATTTTGCCTCGGCAGTCCTTTTAGCTGGCAATTACGATATTCCTGAAGTTACCGTGTTCTTCCATAATCGGCTTTATCGCGGTAACCGAACCTTGAAAACCAGCACGGGTAGCTTCGATGCGTTCCATTCACCGAATTTCCCACCTATCGCTGAGGTTGGAATCAGCTTGGAAGGTAAGACATATAATTTTTATATAGATCAAACACGCAAATCCAGGCCCGCCACATCTCATCTCGGGTCCTGTTACCAGTTTTAAGGTCCGGACCCCAAGGATGGGGGGGGGGGGGGGGGTCCGAGGGGTATCCCCCGAGAAATTTTCAGGATTCAAAATAATTAAGAATTCTGCAGAACGATAATCCTGGTAACAGGGCTTGGCTGTTCTGAAAACGCCTTCAAATGCGGCGTGATACCTCACGCATTCCGGAGGGCTCAAATAGTTGTATCATTGCGCCGTAAGAAAGTGACGGAAACTTTAAATGGAAATAGCTTCCATGCACGCTGGCCTTTTCGATTTCCGTTAACATTTTTGCAGTGGTGAATGCATAGCTGAAGTGCGCTTCAGCTAGAATTGTATTTACAAACGGGTGGTCTTTCTACGCGGATTAAAAATAAACAAGTGGCACGGAGTATAAGAAAATAATATGAATTCTGCAAAACGATAATCCGGGTAACGGAACTTGGCTGTTTTGAAAACGCCTTCAAATGCGGCGTGATACCTCACGCATTCCGGAGGGTTCAAATAGTTGTATCATTGCGCCGTAAGAATGTGTCGGAAGATTTAAATGGAAATAGCCTTCCATGCAGGCCCGCCACATCCCATCTCGGGTCCTGGTACCAGTTTTAAGGTCCGGGCCCCAAGCACGGAGGGGAGGGGTCCAAGGGGCATCCCCCGAGAAAGTTTAGAATTTATACGACTAATCGGACGCATTTTGAAGCTTCTATAAAGAATTTTTCCATCAATTTCTGCGGAATAATTATGTTTTTTTTTTTTTTTTTTTTTTNTTTTTTTTTTTTTTTTTTTTTTTTTTTTTTTTTTTTTTTTTTTTTTTTTTTTTTTTTTTTTTTTTTTCTACTTTCAGCACAAAATACTTGCGAATTGTTGCATTCAAAACATCTGGAACATTTTTATTTTTTTTTGTTTGGGGGGGCATATGATACTATTTTCAGTTCTAAGAGGGCCAAGCCCCCCTGGACTCCCCCATCGTTTCTCCATGGCAAGGGAGTTGAGCCATGAGCCATTGAAGTCGAGGATGCCCAGACTGGAGACTCTTAGCATCTGACGACGGAAGAAAATGAAACGCAGTTACTAAAAATATCCCTCTGTACTGAAAATCTTGAAAATAGATAGAAATTTTCCAAGAAGTATACTTCTTTGAAAATTTCTGATTCGTGTTTCTGAAAATCTATTCACCTTTTGCGAAATTTTTAGGGTAAATTGTTCACTTTTTCTTACGAAACAAGGGTTGCATGTGAATTCGTAGTGGTTTTTCACGGGTAACACGGGCCCCCTCCGGAGCCCGGGCCCCGGTACCAGGGACCCAGTATCCCCCCCCCCCTTGTGGCGGGCCTCCGCAAATCCTAGAATAATATTTTAATGATTTTACTTTTTACATGTTAGCGAAGTATGATAAAATTAAATCTTTCAGTTTTTTTCTGATGTTCATGTGGCTTTGTGCCCAAAGTTTTCATTTAAAATGGAAAGTTTCATGTTCCTGGTCTCTCAGTGATTGGTAAAATGGTTCAGAAATTACCTTTCAAAAAAGTAAAATGCGGTAGGAAACCGCAATACCGCAAACAGTACATGGTTTATTTGTAGTTTCACCTTCTATACTTGGATTTTAATGTAATTTGCGTGTGTTTATTTGTTCAACTCCGAAGTGCAATATATATGCAACTTGTTTTTTCACTTGCAGTTGACTATCGCTCGATTTACAGATCTTGCACAATGGACAAACTCCACGTCCATAGTGTCTTGAATGAAAACGTCGGAATTCTGAGAATATTTCCAAATATTACAACAAAAACTGTAAGTGTTTACCCAATCCATTTCCTTGTCAACAACCTCAAATTTATGAGCTGATATAACTCCCAGCACGATTTGAGAAATCTTCCTGTTCATCGATACTATAAAAAACATATTAATCTGGATATGGTTCAGTATTTAAAAAATCTGGGCTGCACATGCTAATACGTGTGATTTATGCTGCGTTGGAAATTACTTAGAAACAAAGAGAACAATTATCCAAGTTGTATGAACGGTTCAAATTATAATTTCATGGTCTATTCATTCGCAATCATGTGAAGTTTCACGGTGGACGATTTTCTCGTTGTGCTTTTGTTTTTAGGCCTCCATCTCAGGAGGCTACATAAAATTAAAGACTTGTAGAGCAGATCTTATGAGCCATGATCTATATGGACCACTCCATGAGTGGAATTAGAGAAGAATCTACAAAAAGGGCTGTGCCCTTCTTGTTGCAAGTGCATGGCGCTCTTCACGAATGTTTTGAAGATAGGTAAATTGAGGTTTTTTTGAGGAATAAGGTATATGAGAGTGGTCTGCTTAATATGCCTTCCATGTAAAAATTCTTGTATTTGGCCATGCCTACTCTGCCGTGCTAAGGAAGAACGCCGTATGAACATTTGAGAGTTGCCAAATTTCCCTTGATAAAGCATGTATTTTTGACAACATTTATGCATATTTTTTCTTAAAATTTTCAGATATTTAAGATTGAATAACGTACAAAACTGTCTGAAAATTTTAGAAAATAATATTCGCAATTTCTCCAGTAAATTCGGTTTTTATTAGAGGAAACTTGGCAACGTCTGAAAGTTCATACGACTTTCTTCTTTAGCAGTATTCTGCTGTGCTAAGGAGGAACGCCGTATAAACATTCGAGAGGTGCCAAATTTACTTCGATAAAATGTTTATTTTTGAAAAAAGTTATGAATATTTTTCCTTTAAATTTACAGAATCTTTAGGTTCAACTGTAACAAAATTATCTAAAAAATTGGGAGGAAAATATTAATAAGTTTATCAGGAAATTCGTGTTTTAGAAATGAAAATTTGGCAACGCCTGAAGGTTCATACGGCGTTTTTCCTTGGCACGGCAGTATTATGCTAGCACAAAACGCCACATATCGGTGACGAATCGAGAAAAATGCGTGTCTTGCCATTGAAACGTTTAAAAATCTCCGGTTATGTTCTACTTGCTTTTAGGAAAACTAATTAAAATGTTTCCTTGCTAGGTTGTTTAATTTTTTTAGGCCGGGTCAAGATAATTCCGAGAAAATTACAACATAATCGGTTGTTTAGTTTTCCTAGTTTGAAAAAATGAAACAGAGGCGGAATTTCACAACGGTGCAGTGTGAGATACGCATTTTTCGTCTTTAGCCGTCGATATTATGTCAAATTTCTCCTGGTAAAATATCGCACTATTTGAGCAAAGTTTCGAATAATCTCCCTGAAATTTCCAGATACACTAGACTAGATTACTGTATTAAATTATGAATAAGATTGTCTGATTTTTCAGAAAAATTGCCTAAGGTTTCCAAAAAATTCGTAATACGTCATAAAAAAATCTGGCATCAAAGTTCCAATTTTCAAAAAGTGTTTTTGAGCTTTATATGTATTATGTTTTTTTTAGCTCTATATGAATGATTTTACTTTAAAACCACTCAAATCTGAAGCTGAATTTAATTTAATTTGATGTAACCAAACATATAAATATGTTTTTATCGATCAATGATTATTTTCACAGGTTAATTCCTTCATGCAACCACCTATGGAGGGTGTAGTATTACAAACTTTCGGTTCGGGTAACTTTCCAACCAACAGGAAGGATTTGCTTCAGTGCATTCAAGATGCCACGAACAGGGGTATCATCATCGTCAATTGTAGCCAGTGTTTGACTGGAAGAGTCACTGATCTTTATGAAACAGGAAAGGTTTGTAAACGATGCAAGAGCTAATAATTGTTATTCTAATGACTAAATTCGAGAAATATATACATTCGCTGCAGAGCTCAAAAATATTGCACGTTAATGTTAAAAAAGAATCATCAAAACGTTTAAATGTATTGAAAAAATGATATTGGAATCGGTGGGGAGAGATGAGAATTGTTAAGAGAACCCATAAATTTCAAATTATTGCAATTTATTGCAAATATCAAAAGAAAGGTGATTAAATTTTATAGGCTGGATATAAAATCATGCACTGAGACAACAAGGTAGCAATAAAAAATTGCTTTTATAAAAGAATTAATAAAAAAATAATAAAATAAACAAAACTATCTAATACTCTTCTATGATATAAAATCATAAAAGTAACGCATAAAGTCTAAGCAGTTCGCCACCCTCTATACTTTGCAGTCCACGCTTCAACCCCCACATATTTACACACATATTTTAATGATTTCGAAAAACCTGTGTATCTACATATGAGGCGTGCACAGCATAATTGGACTGTGAAGCGGTCAGAGGGCGGTAAGAGTTGTATAATTCTGTATTTATGTGCAGCGTTTTGCTTTCACTCACCTGTATAAATCACTTCACAGTGAGAGTAAAAGTATTATACCAATAGGTAGACAAAATTAGAGGAGCGCAGTAAGGCTGAAATATTTTGTCTATTTTTCAGTCACTTTATGATGCGGGGATTATTTCTGGCCTTGATATGACACCGGAAGCAGCTTTGACCAAATTGGCGTACGTATTATCGCATCCAGAGTGGGATTTACCGACACGCCGATTAGTAAGTTACGTTCATCAAGTTAAATTATATTTAGTTAAGTGTATTTCGTTAAGTTACGTTTATCTGCTAAGTGAAACACCTTTAAATAAATGCAAATAAAGTCTCGTCTCCGCATGGTGAAAATTATCATAGCTCATTCAGGTGTAGGCAAAAACGCACATTCATCAGCCGCTGTAACAGCTAACGATCTCGCGAAAGCATTCCTACATTGATATTAAATAATTTCAGCAATTTCAAAAAGAAATGAAGAATTGGTCGCTATTTCAAGATAATATTTATTCCACCACAAAATGGATTCTTTTTGAAACAACCAGAATTTCTTCGTGGGAACACTCGATGCAGTCTTATTTTCACTCAAATAGTAAATTTCCAAAGTCCTAAAAAGTACAGATTGCAGTTAACTGCAATTACATGGCGAAATTATTGCTATTGTGCCAGAATGTTGTGTATGTTGCCTATGTTCACGGATTGAAGGGGCTCATAATTACTCATATTTTTCCCACGTGGAACTCATTTTTTTGATCGTTTAAAATCGGAACTTATCAACCAAATGGTGTAAAAATATTGTAATTTCATGGCAAAATAATTGAAACTTTACTGCATTAAGTCCAAAACGATTTCAATATCTTCGCTGCATGGTTAAATATCGACGGTGAAACTACCAGACCACGTATCTCGTTTGCGGTGTTTAAAAATCTCCACTCACATTTTATTTTTTTGAAGGAGATCAAATCATTATCATTCCTTACAATTTTCACAGATTTTTCTCCGCACAAAGAGGAAAAATCACGGAAGTTTTCACAAATTGACGTTGAATAGTTTTCTATTTAAAAAATAAAGTATGACAGGAAGTCTGCGACGTCGCAAACCGAGATACGTGGTTTGGTAGTTTCACCGTCGATATGCTGGTACGTACGTTCAGTTCATCGCTCCTCTGACGTTAAGGCATATCTGTATTTCCGCATGAGGTTCCGAAAGCATGGATATATATGTAAACTAGGGCTCAGGAGGACATCAAGATAGGCCCTTACATCAGAAAGGTGACGAAATTGGCGAATATCTACTAGGTCCGTGGGTGCTCGATCGATTCTTGGAATCTATCGATAAGTTTGCCGAGACGCTCTCGTTCAAACTCACCAGAAAACATCATCTGCGAGGATTTCCTGCTCAATTCTATGAGATCCCGTCGACTACAACCGAAGTACCGCGAAACAAGTAGATATTCATTAGACAACGGACTTCCAAAGACGCCAACATCGTCCGTGCACAGCGCGATGGGACAGCCCCGCCGGTACCACTTTTGAAAGTGGTGGTTCGCAAACCCGCCTTCGATCAGCTTAGCGTGCACATTACAAGAGAGGCAAAGCTCCAGCCCGATCTTCCGCTCCTCAATGATGGCTTCGATATCCGGGGCAACATTAATAACATGACCTAGCCTATCTGGCTCGTATGAGAGCAAAGTACGAAGCTCGGTATCCGTGCTTGACTCTGGCACTTCCGCGAAATGTATCGTGATCTTCAACTCTTTGTCTTTCGCAAGAGCGAACGCTGGTTTGAAGATGGAGATGTCACCTTTGAGGGGATCACCGCATAGGTCAATACCGATGATACCACGGTCTCGATATTTGATCGCGAGGTGGACGATTTCCATAGCTTGCTCCAGGGAGTTGCGACGATCGATGGATAGGATAAGATACGTTGACATGACTTCGCTGCTGTGCTGATTGATGACATCGAGTACAGTCTCGATGTAGATTTCCTTGGTGAGACCGGTTACTGTTGACTCTCGAGGTGTCGTGCGGAGTTCCAAATAGCGCACCCCATCTTCTTCGAACGCTTTAAGTACCTCGGCTGTAGTGTAAGCGACGGTGGATCGGTCATTGCAGAGATTGTAAATATAGGTATCGAAAAGCTTGAAAAAAGAGAGGATATCATGATGGGCGTTTTTAGGCCGACAGGCTGTTAAAGGATCTTCGAGATCGAATCGAGCTTTGGTTTTCCAGATTTCATGGAGGCACGCTGGACTAATGCTGCCTGTTAGATGAGCGTGCAGTTCGGCTTTGGGGAGTGCCTTTGTGAAGGCGGCGTCGACGGGGAGGTCCATCGAAAAGCTAGAACAACCGGAAGAACTGCGCTGTTATAAAGTTTGATCCCTAGTGTTGCTCGTGTTGTGCTAAATAGATTCTAAACGCGATCATTTCATTCAACACTGGAAAAAAATACGTTGGATCTAGAGTCCAGACACTTGAAAACATTGACAAGAAAAAATACTCTTGATTCAATCGGATTTTTGCTTGAATCAAAGGGAAATCCGCTTAAATTAAGAGGCTTGGTTCTTGATTAAGCTAGATTCTGATTGAATCAAGAGTACTTTTTCTTGTCGATGTTTTTAAGAGTCTGGACTCTAGATTCAATGTGTTTTTTTTCCCAGTGAAGACCACAAAAAAATAAACTAAACGAACATAAAGGTTACACTCAATGAACACCAACACAACACAGGATTTAAAGACTTTATACAATGTAGAGGAACAGTTGGCCACACCACATAGGTACAACGCTAATTGGTATGCAAATGTTTTTCAGCACCAAATTGCGTGCAAAAAAACGCACTCGCTTACAAAATTATGGAACTCCTTCTTTCTGTTATGATATACCAGCTGCTAAAAACCAGGGGATGCACGGTCGCCAGAGACGGCTGCACTGAAATTATATCAGTTAGGCTTGAGTGACTGATAACATATCTAACGGAAAAAAGAAACGTCTGCAATTGAATTGTTATATACTGCTCAACATCTCCTTATCATTTACCACTTGATAAATTAACATTTTTGCTCACTTCACCGCTGCATTACACTTTCAAATGTATTTTCCGGGAAGAAAATACATAAACCGAGAAGAATCCTAAATCTGAGAGCACGCTGAAATTACTTCATTACCACTTTGACTTGAATAATCTTTGATTTTTTGCTATAAGCAACATGATTGGACTTTCGAGCATAGAAAATGTTAAATACTTGCCGACTGAGTCGTTTCTCGTTTGGAAGGTGTCATATGAAAGCCACCAAGAGTTGATCGGGTTTAAAAAATGATGCAACTATTCGGCCTCTGATGCCACGCTAGGAGGTATCTTTTCACAATGAAGGCGTTTCACATGCGTCGACGCGATTCATCAACAAATTACCTGAAACAATCGCATTACTTGCTAATCCACGCTGCTACACTGCTGATTGGATGATTAAGTAATGGAACTAAACCGAGCTACGTAGTTAATGAGTTTCACCGTCGAGGTCATTAGGTCATAACCGAATAGCCACGTTAAATACGACAGTCAGTAAGACTAAAATAGCAAAAATAAACTACCAATCCTGAGTTCCAAACTTCATAAGAGAGCAACAACGGCCTGAAAATTTCAAAAATACGAAGATCTCCCTCTAAACTTTAAGAATCGTGAAAGAAACCAAAAAGTTGTTTCGCTCGTATAGTTAAGGGGCTTGGAGGACAAGGTCCATAAGTGCAGTTTTCGCTGTTTCGAAAAATACGTGTTAGAACTTTTGAAATTACATGAATCCTTATGGTGGAGAGAAAGTTCAAACTATCTATTTGACGCTTACTGATTGGAATTTGGGAGCGAAGTTTTCGCAGCATATGCATTAAGACGAGTTTTACTTAAAATCGTTAATATATCAACTTTTTCGAAAATTGCACTCAGGCGCCTTGTCCTCCAAGCCCCTCAGTTATTCTGATTAGGCGCTTCTCTGTTAAAGAGGCCTCTACATGTCCAACATTAACGAGTTACATGTCTTCTTCTTCTTCTTCTTCTCCTTCTTCTCCTCCTTCTTCTTCTCCTCCTTCTTCTTCTCCTCCTCCTTCTTCTTCTTCTTCTCCTCCCCCTCCTTTTCTTCTCCTTCTTCTCCTTCTTCTCCTTCTTCTCCTTCTTCTCCTTCTCCTCCCCCTCCTTTTCTTCCCCTTCTTCTCCTCCTTCTCCTTCTTCTCCTTCTTCTCCTTCTTCTCCTTCTTCTCCTTCTTCTCCTTCTCCTTCCTCTTCTTCTCCTTCTCCTTCTCCTTCTCCTCCTCCTTCTTCTCCTTCTTCTCCTCCTTCTTCGCCTTCTTCTCCTTCTTCTCCTTCTTCTCCTTCTTCTCCTTCCTCTTCTTCTCCTCCTCCTTCTCCTCCTCCTTCTTCACCTTCTCCTCCTCCTTCTTCTCCTCCTTCTTCGCCTTCTTCTCTTTCTTCTCTTTCTTCTTTTTCTCCTTCTTCTCCTTCTTCTCCTTCTCCTTCTTCTTCTTCTTCTTCTTCTTCTCCTTCTCCTTCTTCTCCTTCTTCTTCTTCTTCTTCTTCTTCGTATCCCATTTTAAAGAATTCGTAGATTTAATTGATTCATTGTAATATTAAAATGTCATTACAGATGATGAGTCGGAATTTAAGAGGAGAGCTGAGGGGGTCGCCGCCCCCAAATGAGCATCCGATGGACGTAGTTGCAAGCGTGGCATCCTCCTTCGGAATCAAAACATCCAGAGACCTCGCACAACTCGTCCTCCTTAGTATCGTCAAACAAGGAGACATCAGCCGACTCAAAGAGCTCAAAGATTTCGTAAGTTAAATTCTCATAAATATCACGGGGCGTCATTTTTTGCACACGACGAGTCAGTTACACACGTTAAACTATAAACATGCCAAGAACCAAGAGCTGTATTCTGTCGTTTCCCTACCGAAAGAACGTAACTATACTTCAATGTTGCCAAATTTACTTGTGGAAATTGAATTTTTACCAGGAGAATCTTGGGAATTCCCAACTGAAAATGCTGATTTTTCCTCTGATTCCATGCAAAAATCAGACAAATTTTCAACGAAAATTCTGCAGGTGTAAACTCGGAAAAATTGAATTTTTAAATACATTTTGCATCCTTTCAACGGAGTTACGTTTTTTTGTCCGAGAAACGACAGATTATAGGCTATGGATATAGATGTACCATTTGTACTCAAGATTCAGTCTCTGACGCTATTGCACTAGTGAATTTGATAAAATTGTGTTGCCCTCTCAAGCACACGATTTATTGTGGAGGAATGAAATTAAATGAAGTCTCGTAAAATTTTCAGGGCGCTGACCTCTCGTCAACGAACGTTGATAACAGGACTCCACTCCATATCGCTGCGGCTGAAGGAAATTTGAATCTTGTAATCTATTTATTGGAAAACGGATCGAATGTCCACATCAAAGACAGGTACTTTGCAACAGATTTGAAATTTAGGTTTTTTTTTTCTTGGTAAAAATAGCGAAACAGCATCGTTATTCCTTGATCGTTTTTATCTACAAACTCGAAAAAAAAAATTGTAAACTTATGAGTCTTAAAATGGATAAATGTAGGACCACCATCCTATATGGATAACCATCCAAGGAAAAAGGCACGTTACTTCACGAAGCAAGATTTTCAGTTGAGCTATTTTTATCGCATTGGGCAGCAAATAACGGATTTTAATCTCTCGTTGCGGGACTTTATTATGTAACCTAAACAAATGAGTCGGAACTAAATAGGATTGCAACTACATTTAATTTAAACAAAGCTCTGATAAAAGGTTCTAATTCGAAGGGAAGCCTGCTCAAGGTTAGATTTGTACATATGGTTTGAATTCACTAATATTATTTTTCTTTCAAAACCCCTTTTTTAAAAAAAAAAATAAACTAGCCAGCGTTTGGCACACTATATTATGCTATATTGTGCTGTTACTGTGTTATTTTAGGCTTAAACACTTTAACGGTGCACAGTTGGTATATGAGTGTTTGACTGGCCATTCCAATTTTTCAAGTAGGATTTGGCCATCAGGTAGTTTATGGTAGGCTCAGTAGATTCTTAATTCATAGCAAAAAATATTATTCAAAATTATTGATACTAATTTATTTTGCAGGCACGACCGGACGCCTTTACTCGAGGCTATTGAGAATGATTATCACGAAATCATCAAAGTGCTGTGCAAAAGCGGAGCTCATTTGAAGAAGCCGTACTTTAATATTTCTGAAAAACTGTGCAGGTAAACGGAATGTTTGAGCTTAATTGCTTGGAGTTTAAAACATGATTAATCCTAAACTTCGTTTGGAATCTTTTCAATTTTGTGATAACAATAAAATTTTAAAGTTGAGTCGCATATCACCAAATACGTCGCAAATTGATAAATGTAAATGAATACACCTACGGCCTACGCATGGGAAACGATCAGTAAGAGCAAAGGGAGAGCATTAATCTCGTCACAAAATCTGCCCTCCCCCGCCCCTTTTGATATATTTGTGCGGATCGCAAAATATCCTTCTTCGTGCATTAAACTTTCGGTATTTTGTTTCAGTTAATTGATGACAATCAAATGCGGCCAATATAAAACACCACACTTCCCTAAAGTAATTCATAAGATTAATTTTTTTTTCTCAGTACCAGACATACCGATGCCATTTCATCATGGTTCTTCACCATAAACTTTAAGTGTCTATCATACTTTCTGATATATGTTTGTTACGCCAAGTTACGTATGTACGTACGAATTTGTACGTTACCTATAATTTATTGTTAAACGTATGGGCATACTCGATTTATTAATACTCTCGTTTAATTTCTAGTGCTGCATCTTTCAATGATTCTAAAAGACTCGAGTCGTACAGACTGGCTGGTGCTGACCTGAATCAGAAAAATATTAGCGGGCGTACTGTAGCACATGTGGTGAGTAATGCATTTTTTTCTGTTTATCAATTAAGGGTTGAAGTATTGAGGACTCTAATTTTTTTTTCTGAGCTTTTTGAAGATTCGTTCTAACCTCTCCCATGTAATCAGTGGATATGTGTAAAAATATAATGTTAAAATATAGATGGCCAATGTCGTAAAATGTGTCTCCCCAATTGCGAAGTTACACATCTCCGTTCATGTCTTATTTTCTACATTACTCTAAACCATCCGACTTCATCTTCATTTCATGAAACTACTCAAAATCATTTCAAAAGAGGGCGATCGGGTTTGTTTCCTTTGAAAAAAAATTATACCTATTTGGAGATTTTTATACGTTTGGTATCCTTAATCTTCGATTTTAGCCATTGGTGGATGAGATAAGCTAAATATGAGTTTATAAGCAAGGAGAGGATGATTCGAATTCGTACGCCTACTTTACTTTTTACTAGGAATTCTAACTTTGACTCAAGATACTCATAATGAATGTACTAATAGTATAGCGCAATGCAAATATTGAAATCACTTTGCAAATTAATTCAAACAAATGAAATGTTTTCACCATGGAATTGGAATAATTTTTCATCAAGCTGGTCAATAAATGCCAATGTTGAACGATCAATAATATGGGTGCCACGCGTGAGTAAAGGTAGGCAATTTGCAATGCAAAAGAATGCATCTTATTTCAATTGCATCGCAATAAGTGGCGATGAGAGCAGCTCCTTCACTTACTAAGTAGACAACACGCATAACAACCTGATACATTCAATAGCAATAATTACGAGGTCTGTTAGATTAGAAACCGGATTTTGGTCATAACTAGCCTACAATGCGTCCAAATTACGTTTTCTTGAGCTTTTCTGATAGCTGAAAATATATTTAAGAACGCTACGTTCACAAATTTGAAAAATCCTAATTAGCTTCGTTGGTATGTGGCTTGAAGTAAGGCAACCTCAAGGGTGTTTTGCGATTTTTATGTTTGACCGAACTTGTCTCTCTTTTTTCGGTCTTGCACAACATTTTTCAACCCACAAGGACGATTGGAGTTTCGTCTCCATATCGTAGCCGTACACTAAAGTATTGTCACCTAAAATTATCCTATCCAAAAATGTAGGATCATTGTTAGAACGTTCAAGCAGCTAAAGGTAATTTGACATTTGGTTGGATTTTCGTTCAAAGGACAACAATCAAGGGGCAAGTGTACCTGAAACTCGATGCGTGTCTACATATTCTATCAAAATTGTATGTACAGAGCCTTCAGAAATATGACTTTGTTCAACAAGCTCGAAACGACCATTTTCGAGCACTTTTGCCCGCATTTCTTCCACGTGACAAATGTCAGTCGCCGTTGAGGGTCGATTCCCACGCTCCTCATCTTTAACGAACTTCTGACCAGTTTTGAATCGTTTAACCCATTCAAAACAGTGGGAACATCTCATACAATGATCATGGTAAACTTTTCTTAGCATATACCAAAAGTTTCGGTACAAGGTATACCGAGTTTAAAACAAAATTTAGTGTTGAATCTTTGCTCTGTCAGTGATCGCATGCTAAAATCGCAAAACGCACCTGACTTACTCGTATTCAAGATGACACAGAATAAACACTGATCAAAATAAACAAAATCTGTGAACGTAGCGTTCTTAAGTATATTTCCAGCTATCAGGAAAGCTCAAGAAAACCTAAATCGGACGCATTGTGGGCTAGTTATGACCAAAATCCGGTTTCTAATCTAACAGACCTCGTATACCTGACAATTGCAAATAGTTAAACTTGCTTACTTGGGTTACTGACATTCTCTTGCCATCTGTTTATAGGCTGCTCTGCATGGCAACGAGGAGATAATAAATTATCTACTACGGCAAAAGGTCGATTTCAGCGAGAAGGATCTTTTGGGTTTCACGCCTCTCGATATTGCACAGAAAATGGCACACACGCATATTGTTGAGTTACTGACAAAGACAAAGATGGCAAATGGCCGATAAAGTATTCTTGCAAAGTGAGTAATGGACCTGCATGATGAACATAGCCCCATTATTGCAAAAGACTCATCGCAAACTTCTTAACTCAACAATGTAGTTGATGTTACCGACACCAATTTTCTGTAATTTCACTCTCAAGGAGCACTGAAGACCAATTTTAATTGTTTTAAATCATAAAAAAATCTAGGAAAAAAAATACAAAATGAAATCACCAGACTTGCTTTTTTCTCAATTTTTATGCTCATTTGTCATTTAATGTCAAACCCCAAAATCATCTCACCAATGGAAATTTGGACACACGCAGTAAACTTTAGGTACTGGCGTTTTGAAATTGCCCCGTATTTTTTGGCATAATCTGTAACACTTTCGGGCTGTAACTTTAAATGATTTGCTATGTGATAAATAAAATAAGTGCGTAAATTATGATTTGACATAGCCGTAATACGTGTTTTTATGCGTTATGCGTAAGATATTAAATGTAATTATATTTCATAATCTTACATTCTGACATGTATACCCCACGAGAAATAGCTAGTAGGTATGCAAAGTTCACTAAGTGCCTGCATTATTGTTCTATTGTGTTCTTGTCAAATGCATATTTCTCATAAAAAAGGGGGAGGGGGCATTATTTTCGGAGCACAGCATGAACAGAAAAGATCTTACTCATTCAACATCAAAATTCAACTTTCAGAATGCACTTGAAAGAACAACGCAAAGTTTCCTTGTTTTCTTTTTAATAAATTAAAATAGGAAAATTCATAAAATTACAAGTAAATCAAATAAATTAATAAATAAATAATACCAACTCTAAAAAGAAAAATACAGTTGAAAACTACAGAGTGACTACGAAGGAAGAAACTGTCAATGCCTCTGTCGCGTAGACAATAAAAGCAGCAGTTAACGAAATATATGACACTTTTAATAAATATATTTTTAGGAGGGTAAAGTGTCAGTGAGACTAAAAGGCAAATATAAATTAGTTGAACACAAGTCTCACTAAATCAACTCATAACTGCACAGGTAAAAATAGGCGGCTTTCATAAAGATTTTGTGACATTTTTCACTAAAAATTTCGTAAAAAGAGGCAGTACATCATAAAATTGGGACACAAGTTCTGAATGTCGATCGGAGTCATAAACAGAGTTATTGGACATTTTCAAAATACGCTCCGTCTCTGCTTCCAGAGGAAAGCGCACTAATGAAAATTTCTAAACGTGAGAAAACTTTTCGAGAAAAACCGAATCTACGGTGATGGATTCCGTGCTGATTCTTCGCGTTTTGACTTTTTGATAGCATTCAACAAAGAGTTAGCAGCAACCGTGAGTTTATTTGATGTGATGGAGCATTTATTGTTGTAGTAGTCACAATCTCTATTTTGCCCGAGGCTGAGTGCTTCGCCGTAAGGTGAGTCTTCCAGCATGTACTGCACCCAACTGAAACTAAAATTTTAATTTCATTAAGTCACGTCATAAAATTACCGGATATATAGGTAAGGATATCCTTTAGAGATTCTTCAAAATGCCATTTTGGTAAATATTTGGTATTGATAAAAGTTTGGTCATGTGTAGAGGCATAATATATTTCTAACCAACTGAAAATAAATTGTGTACATTTTTTTACAACAATAAATAACAATTTACGGACAGTAAAACTCGTCCCCTAAGGAATGGATTCAAGTCTGATCCAGTTCATCTAGGTAAGTACGGAAGTAAAAGTTGACATTTGCAACAAACAGAAATCTAAGAGGATGGTAATCATTATAGTGAATGATACAATGTTAAACTTTTTCCGGGGTTTTCGATGCATGCACCGAGATAAATGAATCATCATGTTACTATAGAATTTTTCGATTATTTTTACCTCTCTTGCAACAATATTAATTTTTTAGTCTAGCGATAGCTTTTCTTGTCAAGGGAGAAATTAGTGTATTCGTGAAGAAAATTTTTATTGTCAAAGGAAAGAGATAAAAATAAAATATGAAACTGTTTTCTTCTTCTTTTCTCTCATCGTTTTTGTTGTGACGGGTGAATAACTCTCTCAGTATGCAAGGCTCCACTCTCAAAAAACAAAAAAATTATTCATGTTTTTATTCATGATTTCAATTTTTGTAAATGAAAAAGATTACCTCGAGATGCCATCAATGATCTTATCGAAGCTGGTGGCTTTAGACGCAGACACTCTATTGGCTGCATTCGAAACCATCCAGCAAACTACTTTTTGACTGCACTGCCCAGAATCGATGTTGAAGTTTTTCATAGTTTCTTCAAAGCGCGATAAGAGCTGGAATATATCTTCTCGTCCTGATCGTGTGTCTAAAAATTAGAAAATTTGAGGAATAGATCACGTTGATAAGTCTAGAAAAGTAAACATACATGCAGCTGATACATCGAGAGATTATCATTTCATATCCATGAAGTTCAAAAACTGATGTAAGATTCTCCTTCGTCTCCTGATTAAAATTAAGTTAATAAGAACGAAAAAAATTTTGTTCCGCTAAAATTCTGAACCTAATGAACCTTCCTAACAAAATAAAATATGTTATTAACATTCATGAAAAAAAGGATCTCAGTGGATTAATGAAAATTTTCGGGAAGGCTTTTTTTGTCAAGTTTGGTCAGGAAACCAGACTCTCGGTATTTTTGACATATGAAGCTTTCCATCGTCACTGCTTTGACAATTTATTTTATTTCATTTAATCGGGCGATATTGAGCTCTTAACACAGAAACTGACTGTAACTTTTAAGAACTTTCCATTGAAATTCAAAGGTATTATGAACTGAAAAACGAACAACCATAACATATCGGTTCGGTCTAAAACGTTTGTTACTTTTTCATGCCAAAAAGTTTGAAAAAACTTTTATTGCACTATTTGTCAAATCTATCTTAATTTTGAGTTCTTCGGCACTTAGGCTCTTCTCTCCTAGTCGTGCAGACACATATGAGGAATTTTAACTTGTGTGCTTTGTATCTCTCAAGTGAATTATGCATGCCCAATTTACTAACCCAAATAGCACAATGCAACGAAAATGTTGAAATTAAATTGGAATTTGATTTCAATACAATTGTAATTTTTTTACCGTTAAATGTTTACATCATTTACTTAGTCGATTTATGCCGATTTAAAACAATCAACAAAATGAGTTCCATGTGTCAGAAAGATAGGCAATGTGCAATGCAATGAAAAATTGCAACTTATTTCAATTTTATTTCAACAAGTTTCAATAAACGGGGCCCCTTCAAATAGGAGCCAGGCAACATACACAACACACAACACTCAGTTGATCACAATTATTTTACTGTGTAATTGCTACTTCTTGCAATCTGTGCTACATGTTGAGGGGTAGAGAATCTTGATTTGACAAGAAAGAGTAACTTACAGGAGCGACCATGACCACCAGAAGAGCTGTCTGAACTTGGCATCGGGAAGTAGAGCCGGACCAAAGTGGGAATAATGAAGAAGAGCATAAACATAATGACTCCAGTGGCTAGAATTGATTTAGTGTTAATGTCGATTGTTGGAAACGTTGGCACTTCGTCAGAAGAGTCTTTACCTCCAATAGGAATGGCCAAAACTGGCACTGCAAATACCATTTCTACCTGTCAATCACAGAGAGCGGTCGAGCTAACAGCGGCCAATACCTACCTTTTCATTTCTTCCTAACAGGCTTAAGTCTTTAGAAGTATTGTAGATGACAGCCATATGGACGTATTTGCCCTAAAAGAAACTATGTGCAAGTGGAAAGATGGAATATGCTCGTGAAAACTGCGTAAGAAACAGTGTAAAAGTAGATATAGTTCATTTTGAGAAAATGGAAAAGCGGGATTTTCAATTAAGTCAAAAAGAACTGAACGCTTGCTGACTCGTGAGCCGTGGGCACGTGAAAAGCGCGTTGTGGATGGGGCTCATGAGTTAAAGATCACCTTGCCGATCGTCGTCGCTCTCGTCGTTGCCAGTGACGTCACTGGCGCTTTACAATTCCCATTCATTCTTATGGCCCGCGCACTAACGAGCACACCCCATCTTCCCACTTGCACACAGTTCCATTTAGCACAAATAAGTCCATATGGTCAAATCACGTATTTATGTTAATATACATATGTAGAAGTGTTCTTGGTAAGTAGGCAGATTTTGAAGACTTACGATTACCTGCAGAATTTTGCGTATTTTTGAATAATGATCCTCAGTTTTTCAATATCACGATTGGCAAAATTGATTGAACTAAGAATTTTTCTTAAAATTAACTACACATTGAAAAATTTCTGGAATATCTTTGTCGGACAATCTTTGGAGTAGGTATTCTGTATTTCATTCTGATGATTATTAATTTTGAAATTCTCATTTAATTGCTCAGAATTCTTGAATGAATTTTTAAATAATCGAAGAATGCAGCGAAGAACCGCGAGACAACTTGTCCCTCATGAGAGACAAGTTGTCCCTCCTGAGAGAAAAGTTGTCTCTCCTGAGAGGAAAGTTGTCTCTCCTGAGAGGAAAATTGTCTCTCCTGAGAGAAAAGTTGTCGCTCGGAGAGGCAAATTTTCTATGGGGAGAGACTATCAGTCCCACCTGAGGGAAAGACTTGTGTGTCGTACTTAGATGCTCTTAGGTGTCCTGAGAGACAACTTATATGTCTTGAGGGACAAGTTTTAATTACTTAAAGATTCTTTCAATCATTTTTTAGCAATTAAATGAGCATGTGTCTCAAAATTAATAATGATTGGAATCGAATACAGAGAAGATGGTCAATAATTATAATTATTGACTTTCTACTCACGCATTTGATGAATTGCAAAATATAGCTTTTAGCTTTCGAAGAATACGCAATGAGAACTCATCAAAGACACGAGTCATACATTTTTTAAAAAAAGCCACAATCATTCAGTCATATGTATATTCAATCCTATTTTAGTCGCACAGACGAAAGGAAAATAATTGACCGGTTAATTCTACTTTTCTAACCTTGCGTTAAAGTCTTTTTACAAAATGTCAATATTTCAGCTGTAAAGTGATTGCAGAATCAAAAGGACATGAGAACTGATGAGGTAAAAATGCATGGATAGATTTCATTAAATTACAAAACCAAATTTTCAGCTGAACCCCTAAGAACAAATCAGTTGTAAAAGGGAAATTGAAATTGCAGTGTATCACTTATTAGTTGACAGTAATGTAGATAAGTAAATTCTTACTCTAATATTGCTCTGATCATTGTTGAATGTCAGGTAACGCCTCTTTCTGTGTGGTGGGGAATCAGCGCCGGCAGGTTTTTGATCGGTAAATCCACCATTGGTTCTAAAAAAATATAAAAGCTTCATTTCCACAAAATATTATGAATTGTCACTGTTACATCATAAAACATACTAAAATTTATTTTCAAAATACCTCCTCTGCCTTCAGCATTTGATTTAAAATGTCAGCCGTGTGAAAATAACGTTGTGGTGTAATTTGTTCATGTTGATAGATGATTCTTAAGCACCCTACACAGCAAATCTTACTCTATAATACACAATCATAAGAATAACCATATAACCAGGGTGGCAAAATTTCACGAAAAATAAAATCTTGAAATTTCACGTGAAATATCTCATGAAATTTCAGAAATTTATGGGAGATGTTGCAGAATACTGATTCCTTTTCATATTTCGCAAAATGTAAAAATCGTGTCTTTCTTCTATTTTGGTGTGTTTGACTTCGGGTTGCATACTCTAGCCCCTGAAAAATATGAAATATTTCACATTTTCGTGAAATTTCATGAAATATTTCATTGAAATTTCCAAGCTTTCATTGAAATTTCCAAGCTTTCATTTCTTTCTTAAGTTTCATGACACCCTGCGTGTAACGCCTGAGGTAATTTCAGGTTCACAGAATTACACTTTTAAACATAATAATGCTCTGCTCCAATAATGAAGTCAAGTCGAGTAAAGCCCTTCGTAAATCGAGTCGGATGGAACTGCGACAGAGACTGAATTGAAGAAATTTAGAATCAATAACTGTAATTTTAAAATTGGTCACGGTCGCTTAGATTTTAAAAAAAAAAAAAAAAAAAAAAAAAAAAAAAAAACTCGACTTTGTCGACTTAATATTAATATGGGCTAAAGTGCAAAACCACGTACTTTCGTTTGCAACGCTGCAGACTTTTTGTCATACCTTATTTTTTCTTTCGAAAAAAACTTTTAGTTTTCCAAAGAAAAAAGTGAGGCATGGCAAGAAGTCTGCAACGTTGCAAACGGAGGTACATGGTTTTGCACTCTGGCCCATATTGAAAATAAGATTGAGTCGACAAAGTATACTTTTGAAACTTTGAGTGTTTTTCTTTTTTTTTTAATTTTTTATTATTATTATTATTTTTTTAACAGTCCACAGCCTCAGACACCCTTTGCCAGGAAGAAATTTCTCTTGGTTGGAACTTCGTCATCATAAAAAAATGATTTCTAATTTTAAAAACTAGTACTATCCTAGTAAAACATCGGGGGACAGTTGACTTTAATACTTGAACTCGGCAAAGAATACATCGACGGTGTAAGTCGGCAATCACATAACTCGGTTTGTGACGTCGCAGACATCCTAACATACTTTATTTTTTGAACGGAAAACCACTCAACGGCAATTCTTTAAAACTGCCGTGAATTTTCTTCTCTGTGCGAACAAAATTCTGCAAAAACTTCAAGGAATGCTGTCAATTTGTTCTCCTTTAAAAAATAACATAGAGGCAGAGATTTTCAGACACCGCAAACGAGATATGTGATTGCCGACTTACACCGTCGATATGTATAAATCATAATCATAAAGTATAATACTTACTGCTGAGATTCTACTTTAGGAGCACCGCGATGTTGAGCATTGCCGAAATGTGGACTGCACAGAAAAAACGAGTAGATGGCCACGGTCCAGAAAAATAGCTTGCTCTGATCCATATTCCGAAAGTGTCACATTTTCACGAATACAAAGTCTCCGAAAAGTGGGAGTCACAAGTCATGGTCAAAATTTTTCCCGCTCCATTATTGGGCCAGATCATTTCTCGGAAATGAAACTGGGGGCTGCGGCAGGAATTCGATGGAGGGACCGATGGACTGTTTGTCGGAGAACCAAGGAATGGCTCAGGTCCTCGTGGAGTGGCGACAAAAAGATCAGGATTCGGTTACGCTTTCACGGGCTCCCTAAACACCGCTCTTCAGGCCGAGTGTCACAGTGCCCGAGCAACGGACCATAAACGCCAAACGAACTTTGAGTATAATTATACATTGTCGGTGGCAGCTTCAATCTTTACCAGGTTCATGTATGAAGATTTCTTGCAGTTTGCGACGAGTCTCATGATAAAGATGATTTTGTGGATCACTAAGTAAAATTGTTCTTGAGATATTATTTTGACTTACAGCGTCTTTTCTTGCCCACAAAATTTGGTTTTTTTAAGTTAAAAAAACGTTGTTTTGTTATCTTTTTTAAAATCTTAAATGATACCAAAAATCGTTTCTTCAACTCAAAAAACCAGATTTTGTCTGCAAAAAACGACGGTTTAAGTCAAAATAATATCTCAAAAAAATTGTTTTCAGAGATGTCCGCAAGGGACAAAAAGGAATCTTGAATAAAAAATTAAGGGATCCAGAAGACGCAGTTCAAAGTTCGCTAGTAATTGAACTGACGTTCTTTACGACCTCCTAAAAACTTTCCATTCGCAGATTTTCAGAAAAGCAGAGCTCTAAAGTGAATTTCGGGCAGATTTTATGTGCAGTTTTCAAGCTTCTGTATTTGATATAAGGAACCATTCCCTCTGTAGCTATTACATATCTTCAGCCGTCATGCGGTCGAAAGAGAGGAGCTCACCTCAATCACTAAACATTATATGATGATGCGAGTAAACATATTGAAAGATGCACTTTATAGTGGCTTTTCTCAAAACGGACATAAAGATAGTGTGGTTTGAAATATTTCTGGTTATTTTTTCTTTCTTTTTTCTAAAACAGAATTTTCCGTTTAACTTTTGAGCCTCTCTTTCAAATAAAAAAATCTTCAGAATTGAAATGGCTAAACTATGATTTTGGAGGAACTAAATCCGGAACCCGAACTGAATTTCCTTAAAGGACGGAACCGTAACCGAAAGCAGTTCCGAAATTCCTTCGGGTTCGCAGCAGAGACAAGAGCCACTGGCCTCTTGGCGACAGGTGGAAGCTTTTACTTTCGGGGATTCAACAGTTCCTTATGGACAATTATAAGGGAGCAACAGTCATCACCCTAATTTCGGCTGTTGACCTACCTACATGGTCGATGATGAGCTTCGGGTGACGTCATGAGCCAAACAACTTTCCCAAACGTCGGCCATCTTCGGCTTGTTTGCAAAACGAAACTGCCAACACGTTGCTGAACATCAACCATGTAGGTAAGTCAACAGTAGAATGCTGAAGTCTCGAAAGTAAAAGCTTCCACCATGGCCAAGATACTAGTGGAGGGTCTCTTGTCTCTGGTTCGCAGCCCTGGTCATAAATAATCAAAAAAGACTCATAAGAACTCATGGTTACGATTTCTGGTTAAATTTGAATTGTTTTCAGGACTGTCCAAAATTTACGATGCAGAATGCATGCGACTTGCATTAATATTAAGTAAACAAATTAAGGCTTCGCTGAACTTCATAATTGAGTGGACTTAAAAACTGTTGACGTAAAAATTATAGACGAAAAGTACGCGGACATTTAGTACGCGTGCCATCTGAGATATCTTACTCTATGACATGAAATTATAAGACGACGGTAAAAATACCAGACCACGTATCTCGATTCGCTTCGTTGTAGACTCAGTATATTTTTTAGATGGAAAACTATTCATCGTTGATTCTCGAAAACTTCTGTGTTTTTTATTCTCTGTGCGATGAAAATTCTGTGAAAATTTGAAGAAATGAAATTGATTTTTTTTTCTTTTCAAAATAGATAAAATGGAAACGGAGATTTTTAAACACCCCACTCGTGGTCTGGTAGTTTCACCGCCGAAGAGTAACGCGGAAGTATCAGTATCGCTAAACGATCAAGGCGCGGACCTTGGAACCTCTGGAGATTGGACTGTTAAGCGGTCAAGGGGCGTAGCCCCAGGTTACTTTTGAAGTGGAACCAATAGTAAACATGATCCACTGCTGATCACTGATCATCATAGTCGGTTTTATTCAAAGGATAAAATTTTACAGATTTTTTGCTTGGATTGTTTGATGTAATATTCATGTTCACGAAAGACGAATTGGCCGAGGAGCAAGAATCCACCGGCATCACGTAAGTTCTCAAGAATTCTTCGACTGAGTGGAGATCGAACGGCATGTCGAACGATCTTTCCCCTGAAACAGAATCGATGCAGCCTCGGTCAGTTTTAAATACGAATAGTCACATCAGTAAGAAGGGACTACAATGAGCTACTAGGGAGAAATACAATCAAAACTACTAGAGTTGTGGTTCCTCATCAAAATTTCACGCCAGAACTGTCGAATATGTTCAGAAATTTCAAAATCAACCGATAAGGAGGATATATAGGAGTGCTAAAGTTCGATTTAAAATCCATGAATTCAAACTTTTTAAAAAATTACAAATCTTAATACACGTTTCAGTGAACGAGAATGAACATCAGGGGCCGTCCCTGAATTACGTAACGCTCTATGGTGAAGGGGGTTGAGGAGAACGTTACGCCGTTTTGTTTGTACGTGCTAAAGGTTAGGGACCTACGTCGTATCAAAAAAGCGTTACAAAGGGGGAAGGGGGGAGGCAAGAATTCCGCTAAAGTGCGTTACGTAATTTAGGGATAGCCTCTGGGTGTTCCACTGAGGAGCATCAGTGGAATGCGGAACCGGAAATCAAAAAGCGGAACGTTAAGCACACCTCACGCTCGCAATGTAAGTGAGATTTTTAAACCAACAATAAGATAACATTATGGTGCAGGTGCATGGATCGACAGCTAGTGATTGTGTTTTATGATTACTGTTGTTGCTTCCAGTGGAACTTCATTTGACATCAAAACGACACAAAAACGCACGGCACGCGACGGCGTCTTTCACGCGAACGGAACTATGCAAACGCGTTTACTGTTTGAAATTTTCTGCAATTTCTCTTACCACGTAATTAAGTTCGAAGAAATCTCAAAGATGTAGGAATTTTCATCATCGTTTCTTCAAACAAGAAGAAAGAATTCTAAGCTGAAATTTATAATATTTGGTTAGTCAGACGTTTATTTTCAAACTGACTACACGGCTGAGGTATATTAATTAATTATAACAATTATGACTTTTATTATTATTCTTGTTTATTTGTTTCTTTCTCTCTAGAAGCAAATGTACCATTGTGCTTAAACCTCCTCTCTCCTGTTAGTTGAATATTCACAAAAATTCACAAAAGAGGAATTTCTAATTTCATATATTGGAAGCAACTGTTCGTGCTTGATGGATGTGTGCGTTGCATATCCAACAAATTGAAGGCGCTTTGAATCGAACGGTGCTTACCTCTATCGGGTCCCGCTGCAGGCGCAGGAGGAAGCTGGTAGTTGGGGTATAGTAAAAAGAGGAGCTTTGGAACAATGTACAGAAAAACTATGGCAGTAAAGGCAGCAGTGATAGACTGGGCATCTAGCTCTATGAGTGGCCCCACGCCGAAAATTGGTAACTTCACAAATGGTAGCACAAAATCAAGTTCGAGCTGAAAAATATGTAAACATTTCATTAGTTTTAAAACATTTTTCTAAGGGAAAAATATTTGATTAGACAAATTTTTTAAGACCACATTCTACATGTGATCTGGTTTGCTTTTTGCACTATTGACATATTGAAGTGTAATTCTCAAAGTGAATTTTTTAGTAGATTAATCATGTTACTGAGAATTGAAGATGAAGAGGTAGCTATTGAGGGAGAAAAGAAAACTCGAAGAGAAATAATTTTTACGCGATGTGTTAATGATAAAATACCAGACGCAGCAGCGCAAATTCCAGGGGAGGAAGAGCAGAATATAATATACTTCTCACTAATATATTTACCAAACTTTATTAAGCTATGGCTTCGTCAGGACAATTTTGATAAAAGAAAGCAGCTGCTTACTGTAGGATTTACTTTGATACTTATGCTTGAAGTAATATTTCAAATGTGCACACTCTGTACGACATTTCTAGTGGGTGCATAATGAGGCAAAAAAAAAATTAGTAAGTTTAGTTACAATGAATTTAATTTTCAACTCACCCTCGGGCCCACGAGATCTCTAAAACCAAAAAATCCTTTATCCTTGTAAAATCCATCTTGAATTCTCTCTTTGAACTCTGAGAAAGTCCTGAAAAAACATTGTAACAAAAATTCACTACTGGAACAGATATGCAAAAACCAGGACAAAATATTCTTACGTCTTAATTGTGTATGTGTAAGCTTCCTTATTCCGATTTTTAGTAATGTTTTCGAGAAAAGAAAGACAGGGTGGATTGGAGTGAACATTCGGAAAATTAACGATTTTATCTTGATGAAATCTTTTATAGAGCTAAAGTTTTTCAATTTTAAAGTCTTAAAAACATCGGCGTTTATATTTTTGCCACCACAAAGTGGCAACAAAATCGCGGTTTTTAACCTTCAAGTTGAAATTGCTCCATGATGGAGAACTTACCTTGCAGCTGCCGTAGTAATGTTAAAATTCAAGTCAGAACCAATAGCACACGCAGAATTTACTACTATCACCATGAACACGATTTTGAAGTGCATTCTACCACAAATATTGTAAATCAGCAGTTTATTGGCGTATGATTTAAGTCACACTAAAAGCGGAAGGGCAGCACCGATCATTTTAGAACTTTGGAAGCAAGTAATTTAAAGAATATAATTAAATAGATTTGAAATAGGAGCGAATACCACGACAAAATCGGACGACGAAAAAAGTAATTGTATGCAAAACGGAACTTAAATTAATTGCTAACTTATGAATAATCACCACTGGGGAAGTAGTTTTGGGACAGAAGCAGTGTCCAGGCTTACTTCGATGCAAGGAATACGGAAAGTCCGGAACGGGAAATGTATTTATTCCGTTATACAATCAGCCTGCAATCTTGGCTGAAATGATTGAGTAGTCTAATTTGCCTTCGAACGAAAGATTTCAACCATTGTCAACTTAATGACCGTCGATCGTTCTGCTGCCATTGCTTTGAAAATGAAAGTAAGGATTATCGTTGAATCGCATCGCCGCGCCGGCCGGTCAGTGAAAAAAAAACGTCGAACTTGCATCACTCATGGAACAATCGATTGTTCCTCGTTGGAGATATATTTTCGAAGCGTATGGTGCTGGGCACTGAAAAAAAAAGACATCTTACAGCAAAAAAACCATCTTTTTTAAGGAAAAAATATGATACTTTCATTTCTTTTATTTACTTATGTTTTTATGAAAGAGTACAGCAGGCGTTATATCGTCAAGCGGTGGTTCAAAAGCGACACGGAACATTCTCCTTAAATATAAGAAAATTCTGAAATACAAAAAGTAAGCTCCAGGTCACGCATTAAAACAATAAACCCGACACCTGCTGATAAAAAAAAAAAAATGTTCTAAATCAGGTCACGTAACCGGCTGAAGTCGGAAATAACAAATAGGTATCCGTCGGAAAATTTTAACTCATAGTGATATCATACATACTAAAGACATCGATTAAACGCTATTGCTTCATATTTTTAAAGTTTAAGTGCCGTGGCAGGGGGATTACAGCCAGGGGTCTGGACCTCTCCCCCTGGACAGGGACATTTTCCACAAAAATGTAATTTTTTGTGATTTCCAGGAATTTTTTTAAATTCGGTCCTCTCTCATGAGAAATTTTTGACTGCTCACCACCCCCATCCTTCCCCACGGAAAACTTCTGATCGCACCCTCGAATGTAACACTCAGGTGCAATATTAAAATCTGTGAACATTTTTGGAACAACTGGGAAACAGTTTAGAACATCAGAAAATATAAAGATGTTTTCAGTGGCGCTGCGTGCTTTGCGATCTATCGATTGATACGCCACTCAAACCTATAAAAAAAGATCGATTATCAGGGTGTTCGCAGCGAACGCCTTAGTAATCGATTCTTTACCATACCTTCTAATGGCAAGATATCGATAATCGATTATTCACGCCGCCACGCCACTTATGTTTTTATACTTTCATAATCAAAATAGTCGACAAAAAACGAGTCTACTCATAGAAAAAAGCATGATGATTCCGGTAAAATATGCCCCCAGTTGTTAATTTTTTCAATGTTTCTAGTAAGTACTCGTCATATGACACAATCCTTTCGATAAACAACATTGGGCTAAACGCTCTCACGCGTTTACCACGGTGCAAAGAAAACAAGGAGCTGCGTGCAGTTGCAGTTTTTCAGAGGATGCAAGCCTCATTTGCATGTTTAAGCGAGTGTTGCACACGATTATTCACCGCTTTCTGACTTCAAAGCAGTCCCCCCCTTACGTACCCCCCTCAAATGGCAGCCCTCTTCTTAAATATGTGTAGTTTGCAGAGGGCCTTCATTCCACCAACACATTTGACACGCGTTCTTTGATTTTAGCAGGTTTTGCGGAACTAGTAAACTATTTTAGATTTGTTCGAAAAAAAAAACCGAACCAAATTCTGGTAAAATGTAGCTCATTAAAATATTAGTCGAAGCTTCAAAATTTGTATCGATTTGTACTGGATGAGCACTGATAAGATTGCCTTATACGCTACTGAATTTTGAGGAGCTCTTGTGTCACGGCTAAAAATCTAAACACTCAGTGCGTCAGTTGCTAGTTACAGAGTCGTGTTTTGGGGGTTTGGGTTTATAGAATAGCAAAAATTAGAAGATCCGTCCAATCGCCAAGTTTTGCATCTAGGACGTCAGTCATCGATTCTTTATCCAGAAAACCAAATCAGCTACCTGGAAAAGGAATCGATGACTCCATTTACCTCGCTTATCTAGAATTAAAAAGTCAAAGCACGTGAATCTTGATTACAACTTTTAGAGGATACGCATAAAACCCCGGATCCACCATCTTTTGTCAAAGGTATCCGCTTAGCAAAGCAAAACTTCAAAAGTCGTTTTTGGAATTTTGGGTAATACACAGTATAGCTCATGGTATGAATGAAACATTTTAACCCTGGTGCAATATTTTAGAACGAGGAATCTTGACTGTGGGTAAAACTGTAAATAGTACACTCGGAGCATCTTTCATATTTTAACCACAGGTGTCACTACCGCGATGGATGACGTCAAAAACCCGACTTTTCAAAGGCAATGTCTCAGTTAATACTGAAGGTAAAAAGTTGCGGTTTAGACAAATCTCATTATTTTTAGCTAATCTACAAGAATCAAACATCAAAACACGATTCGGTGACCAGCGCAACTGGTCAGTTGTCGATCCTCTGGCGCGAGAGCTTATCTTGATTTCCGCAAGAGCCCTAGAAAGCAAAGATCTACTTCTAAGACAGGCGCACGTGGAAATTGATATGATGTCCTTCATATTCTTGAAAAAGGGCGGAAGTCCTAAAATTGATATCAGCTCAGGAGGATACTAAAAGCTCCTCCACTCAGAAATTATTTCAGAATCTTCAAACACATGTTGGTCCCTCCTCTAAGCAATGCAAAATATATTTACTTATCTCACTAAATCGTGTTTCATGCCTCTTCAGTATTTAATTTTTTGGACTTGAGTCTTTTCACCAGGGCCGGATTCACCTACTTGCCGCCCATGGGCCGCCTATATTTTGCCGCCCCCTTCTCATTCGTTTTGAAACTCGATAAAAACCATCAAATAAACGTGCCAGCGGAGGAGGGGTGCATAAGACGCATTTACTCGTGGTGAACACATTTTTTGGGAAAACCCTGTCAACAGTGCTAGCAAAAGTTCACGATACTTTGCGCGAAAGTTAAGTTTCGTAAACCTATCTCTGTAGGGATGAGGCATTCCATTCATAAGAAATGAACGAAAAAATTATGAAAGAACAAACATAAATGTGGTTCAATGATTTTAACTTCCGCCGCCGCGCCGCGCAGACCGCACCGTGTTGGACGTAATGCGTGAAGTATTCACGCAGTCTTGTAGGCGCTATGCGTTTCACGCTGACAGCACTGTGTTTGGCGCAATGCGTGAGGTATTCATGCATTCTTGTAGACGCTATCCGTTTCACGCTGACCGCAATGACCGCACTGTGTTTGATGCAATGCGTGAGGTATTCGTGCAGTCTTGTAGGCGCTAATATGTGTTACCTGTTACATGCCGATCGCCGCGCCGAGGGCTTCTCCTTTTCATCTCAAGTCCTCGTTATCCTTTCTCTCCAAGTCGCGCCGTTCTAGGCCAAATTGCGTGTTTGGTTTCTTTCGTAACTCGACTTATTGAGGGTGCTGTCTCTTGTATCACTAAGAGACGACAAAATTAGAAATTACTATACTTTCAGGAAATGAGAGATTTTTTCGCCTTTTTTCGTTTGTAATTTTGTTTTTATAAATCCGATTTTTTTTTTATATTTACACTTTAAAAAATAGCAAATTTTTGCCGCCCCTTAGATTTGCCGCCATAGGCCGCGGCCCATGTGGTCACCCCATTAATCCGGCCCTGCTTTCCACCAGAAACCGACGCAACTGTGATCCTCTTAAGCTGACCATGGAACCGAAAGCAGAAGTCAACAGCACCGTTCAGCGTCACACAAAACAAATCCCAAGACCTTGCGACAGCCCTACATGTGCAGTGGCTACAACAACATTGTAACCCCTTCAAGCTGACCATGCCACACCGAAATCCGAAGTCAATAACACAGTTCCGTCCTGCAGACAGTAGTCTTTTGAGATTGTGCAATTAATTAATCGAGAAGAAGGTTGGTGACTTACATGTGTCACGCTCTGCGGCACCTCCTCATAGCTCTGCGTTCCTCACCTGTTACGCAACCGAAAAAAGATGATACGAATAGCCACAAAAATTAAACACATTACGCAAGCTATTCAAGATGATCTCGTAACGTCTGGTACAGAGACATTGTCCCGCGGGAGGAGACAATGGTAGGACTCGAACAAAGCGAGGCGCGTAACTCGTTCATTATCCATTCTGCAGCAATTAAAGGGACTCTAGAGGAACTCCCGCGTTTTTGACCAGCGTTTTTCTGCGAGTTTTGACGCAAAAGTAGGGGCAAATTAGTCTATTGTTAATCCGAGTTATAAGTGATACACTTATATCTGGGACCCTTATTTGATACATCGGGCTCTGCCGAGAGCAGTTACATCTCTCGCTACGGAAAGTGGTCGATTTTTTTGTGCATCTTTTGATATTTTTCACGGGTTTTCTCAGTGTATAGTGTAGTAAGCGCATTTTCCTCCAATAAGTGTCGTTTACTCGGTCGTGTGATTTAGTGATGGTGCGTCTAATGTTTACTTGAGACATACCATAAAAACTTCATCGTGTTTACTCAAAGTTTATGTTCTTCACAGTTGGGATATTTTAATTGGTGAGTATGTTGATTGTAAACTGTATGGACGTGTTTAACTTCAAAGGGTTTCAAATAGGGTGAAGAATAGACTTAAGCAACATCTAATTGAAAAAAGGGTTCTATTAAGACCAAAATAAGCCTCCTCTGAATTTGTGTTGTAGTTTGTGACAATAGAAGGTCCATAGGGTAAAAATTCCAAACCATCTATCTCGCTTGAAAAGTTAAAAAATCCCCTCTCTGCATTTTTTTAATTAAGAGAACAAATCAACATCAATTTTTTTTTCTTTTTTTTTTCTTAGAATTTGCTTTGTGCTAAAAAGAAAAATTATGGAAGTTTTCAAGAATTAACGTTGAGTAGTTTCCGTTTAAAAAATGAAATATGGCAGGGAGTCTGCAACGTCGCAAACCGAGATGCGTGGTTTTGGACTTTCACTGTCGATATTTAACTAATATAATTTGATCCAGCCAGTTATCGAGTCCCTTTGGCGAGATACATACAGAGTGGTGTGTACACAGAATGGGGGCCCAGATCTATAGTATCAGGTTTTTTTCTCGGTTATTTTTGGTCGGGCGAAGTTTAGGACCGCGGGAGCGAATAGAGACCAACCTTAAGGAATCTGAACTTCATTGTCTTGAAGCTCCTTGGATTCTCTCAGAGGCTGAAAGGGGAGGGGGGTCCTAACTTTGAAAATCGGGGTTTTCGTCAAAATTTTGAAATTTTTCAATCAGAATCAAAAAGTGCAGACAATTTTTAACTATTTCAATATCCAAATGGTCCAAGATCGGCCCATCATTGCTGTCCGAAATATTGACTTCTGAATTTTGAGGATAGGATCATCCTCGACAAAACGCGGGATCACTAAATTGACAAGGATGCCCGAAAAATAGGGTTTTCGTAGGTAATTGACCCTAAGGAATTCGAATTTGACAATACAAATGCCCCTTAGGGCCTCACTGGTGGGAATAGAAATGAGCCCTAAAATTAAAGATGACATGTCTATGGTATGTCCAGTGCCTCATCCGCGAGGTTTTGAGGGCTTCGGCCCCGTCTGAGTATGTCAAAGCCCCAATCTAGCTCAGACCTCTCGAAAATTTTTATATAGATGTAGTGGTTTCCATGGTCAGCGATTTTCAGCGGGGAAAAAAAACACAAAAAAAAAACTCGTTGTCCACTCTCTCCTGGATTTTAAAAATCTGACAGACGGTTCTAAGAAGATTGTCGTACACTCGTACACATCATATTACATCACATCAAGTTTGTTCATTTTAATGAGAGGTAAAGTCCCCCCCCTCCCCTGGATACCCGAGAGTAAAATTATCTTCATACAAAAATTATATTTTGAATGTTTCAGACGATGGGATTCTTGGTAGATAATTTTTTACTCCTATCACTTCTCCTACGAATATCAGCGATTTACGGAGCATTGCCAGAACACATAGAGTTACCACCGAAGTAAGTAACCCTATAAATGTACATTTACCTCCTACCTATCAATTTGACGAGGTACCTTTGCAAGTGCCATACTTGTAAATACCATCGACGTAAAAGGAGGAGGGAAACATTGAAAGTCCTCAATATAATTCATTTTATGAATGGGTTTTATTTCATTTTTAATTATACTCTGATTAAAACGCTTCGGTAACTGTAACAGTGGCGAGGCATGAGTGATTGATTATCGATATTTCACCATTTGAAGCTATGGTAAAGAATCGATCATTAACTTCGTCGCGAACACACTATTTATCGATCTTTTCCATAGATTTAAGGGCAGATCAATCTATACATCGCAAAGCGCGCCACACCACTGAATTGCAATACTGTGTCAGAACCTTCCATCCGAGCAACTGGGTAGCAAATGAGATCAAGGTCTCTTATGTAATTTCATTTTTTTAGGGTCATTACATTTATTTCGTAAAATTTCAAGACAGCGCACAGTGCAGTGTCCTTATGGGCGGATGGGAAATAATTCATATCTGATCGAATAATGCATGGAATTCAATGAAATTTTGACAGTGTTAAGTATTCATCATGTACTTGCTTGTATTAAAGTCAAAGTTTCCAAAATTCCCCAAATGATTGAATATGGTGTTGCCAAATTTTGCCAAAGGTGCCGTTATTTTTCCACTTATTTTAATGACATGAGTATATTATTTGTGTGGGTAAAAGAGAGAAAACCAACCTGAAATCACAACTAATAAGGCTTACGAGGGTATATCTGGCCCTCTCATAACACCTCCATTTTAAATACAGTGTTGCCAACGCGCCTGGAAAAAGCAGTTTTTTTAGCAATAATTCAAGGATTAAAATGTATAGATTCACGCAAGCTTGCTCCAAAAATCGACTTTATACTTACAGATGCTAACGATGCATATTTTATTTTTTAACTCTGGGCCTAACAAAACTAAGGTCTATCCTTTCTTTCATTCCGAATTCGAATGCTGCGTGAAATGAAAGCTGAAAAATTCAAATATTCACTATAAAATAATGAGGTTTCCGAGGATCAGCATGAGAAAAAGGACGAACACTTGGATTTGGTCATATTACAAGTCTTTAATAAAAAGGAAAAAGCATTTCAAAAAATAAAAAATTCAGCACAGTAAAACATCACCGAAAATTTACAGCAAAATTAAACTTCACAAGAGACAAGAGAAAAAAGAAAGATAAAGACAAAAAATCCATAAAAGTACGAAAAATCCATAAAAAATACAAGACATATTGTCAAATTTTCGTCTGAGACACGTTTGTTTGCGAGTAGTTCTCGGAGTTTCCCCTCAATTGTTGTAACGCACTCCTTTTTCGATGCCCGTGTCCACAAGTCGAAGAGATCTAGTCCAGGCGCCTGGTAGCTAAAAATGAGGCTGCCTGGAATTTCGGGTACACAGCGATTTTTTTACCTGCTTTATGTTTTTTGGGTCGCTGAATCCGAATCTGAGGTTTCCAACCGCGTATCTGGTGAGCATTTTCCGCCATTTTGAAAAAATGGCCTTAAAAGGCCTTTTTTTGTGGTTTTTTTTATATAGCGGCTACGCATGAGAAAAAGTCCCGGATTTAGTTAATGTTTTGAATAGCTGACATAATTTGGAAGAAAATGGTGTGTACAAATGCTAGGTTTGCTTAAAAATTGAGGAAGATACAGCATCGTGAACATCGCGCCCATTCACGTTTTCGCGGCGCACCCGTCAACGCGCGATCCGGCTCGCCGCGGTCAGCCAAGTTCCGAAGCGTTCCAAAGTTCCGAAATCCGAGGCTCCTCAATTTTTGAGCAAACTTAGCATATTCATATACCATTTTCTTCCAAATTATGTCAGCTATTCAAAACATTAACTAAATCCGAGACTTTTTCTCATGCGTATAGGCGCTATTTAAAAAAAAAAAAAAAAACCCGCGAAAAAAGGCCTTTTTAGGCCATTTTTTCAAAATGGCGGAAAATGCTCACCAGATACGCGGTAGGAAACTTCAGATTCAGATTCAGCGACCCCAAAAACATAAAGTAAGCCAAAAAAAATCGCTGTGTACCCAAAATTTCAGGTAGACTTACCAGGCGCCTGGACTAATCAGAGTTTTTCAGAGCAAGACCTTGAGACAGAAAAAACGATATAACTTTATTATTCGCAGCCAGACGCAGATGGGACTTGAAAATTCAGAATCTACAGGAAATTTGCAATCATAATCACTTGTCAGGAAAATAGGTTATTTTTGGTTTTTCTTAAAAACGTCTTTAAAGTTTAAGTAAGAGGGAAGAATATTAAATTAGAGTACCATCGAAAAACCTGCTCAAAAGTAATGTTTATAAGTTGAAAAAATAATTTTTACGATTAAATCTTAATTAAATAACTTACCAGGAGTGTTTGTAGCCATTTTTATCACCAACCCGACATTTGTTACCGTGTCAATCAGCCTTGATCACTGCTATCACAACACTTGCGCGTCATCGGCTACCGGTCACCGCGCGCGGAGCTTAAATCTCATCACCTCCCCTCACGCCAATTCGATGCAAATCAGTAAACAAACATTGAAAATAACACCACCAATGTCCCCATTTTTCGTATATCTCATTACTTTTTTCATTTTATATGTTCGAAAATTTGACTTATTTCCATTGGACACTGCACTGTGCAGCGCAAGTATTGAATTCTGATTTAAATACCTAACATTTTAGATATCTTAAGCTATATTTAAAATCCAGTATACGTGTCTTCGGAACTGCTTTGACAAAACAGTTATCATTTTTCCTTTGTCTAGGGAATTTTTGCCAAGCCCGGTGAAATATTTCTCGAATGAAGTGAACCGAGACACAAATACTGTCACAGACTCATCGCCCAATAGTGAGAAGCAGCAAGAGCCAAGAGTCGGGTACATTAACAATTCAGGTTACGGCAGCTCTGCAAGCGGTCTCGATTACGGTTCTGTAAGTATATTTCAAAGTTATTTTTTTCGGAGAAGATTTTCAACATGAAAAGTGTACACAAACTGATTGCGGTAGACGCACGGGTCGTAAGACGGTAAGTTGGAATTTTTTAGCCAACGTTCCCTAATAATCAGCATAAAACTGAAAATCTCAATACAGAGGATACAGGTCTTTTGGAGGATATTTGAGGGGAAATTGTGCTCATATGAGCTTTTCCCCTCTGTATTGAGATTTTCAGCTTTATGCTAATTTTTAACGCACTTTGGCTAAACAATTCTAACTTAATATTAGAAGTGTCTTGCAGTGAGTCTGTTGCGGACAAGATATAATCGGTGGCCAATGTGCGAGACTATGTACCTACATTGCGGTGTCTCCAAGTTTACGTCACTATGTATTTTTTCGAGGATAACTAACTTAACTTCATAGCTTGAAATTCATACAGAATATTCTTCCAACAGAGAAGTAAAATCAAGGAAGTCTTAAAAAAATTACGTTGACTAGTTTTCTGAGGAAAAACTTAAATATGACAGGAACTCTGCAACGTTGCTAACGGAGGTACGCGGTTTCGCACTTTGACCATTAAATTAGCGAACTGCGTTAAATTTTTGTGGATAAAACCACACAAAACCACACATAACCACGTTGAGTCCATCGAAAATGTTTAACATCTACCTAAAGTTTACAATTTCTACAGTCCATATAGCGCATTATCAAATTTTTACCGCTTTGCGGGCACTTTTTGCAGTCGCTGACACTCAGATTTGTCCAGAGGGAGAGATGTAAGAAAATACCACTTAAATAAACAATCTCGCACATTGTTACAAAAGTTCCTCGTACTCTCTTTATCCGGAAAATAACAGAAACAAACGCTTCAAAACGGCTGAAGTCGTGTGCGAGAAAGATGAATAACACTTTGTGAGATTGTTCGTTTATTTGAGCTAGATTTCTCCTACAACTAACTCGTGGCAAGCGTGATCGCGGGCAAGTGGTGACTGCAAAAAAAGTGCCGGCGGATCGTCAATTTCAATTTAAAAATTTGTGATTTTATGAATTTTTTAACTTTAAACTTTTTTTATTTAAACTTTCAGGGATATTCCGGCGCCCCTGGTCTATATAGTCCAGTGCGATTGGACATCGGAGTCTTAGTCCTGGGTGCAATCGTTGGACTTGGTGCCATCATTATTATTCCGAAAATTCTAGCCCTCTTCGCAACAGGAATTAGCGCTTATGCTAGTCATGCCTATGGTCGAGGTAACATAACTTCATTAGTGAAATATGTTTCTTACAAAGCGCATGAAAGGTAATGATTAAATTCAAAGTTTGCGGTGGCAGTTCAAATCTGAGAGTGGGTAGAATTCAGATGCTAATAAATGTTTTAAAGTCCTCACAAATACAGCATGGTTAATTGTTTAAATAGTAAAAAAATTACAGAATTTTCCCGCAAAAGAAGTGTAATAGGAATGAATAGTTTTCCAAGCATTTATGTTAATATTACTTCTTATGCGAGAAAAGTTCAGAAATGTATGCTTTTCAATTTCGCACGAAAGAGAAGGTTGGCTGCGGTGCGATGAGCCACAGATCTTGGCGCCACGCTCGGATCTCGGTTAAAATCCGGGTCTTTCATCTCAGTATTCTTGAGAAAATGTTGCTCCTTTCAAACCATGGCAGTGTCGTTTATTAAAAGTAAGACAATAAATACAAAAATTAAAATACGATTCTTGCTAAAAAAAAAAGAAATATTGTTAGATTTTTGAATTTTTGTCGAAATTAAACCTAGAAATGGCGAAAAAGAAGTCCGATCTTTTCCATCCAGGCTGTCGAGTGTAACATCCCTCTAATTTCTCATCTGGACGAACGAACTAACATTATATCTCAAGTATGCATGCTCTGAGGATTATTTTGTCAGTGCAAGTGGAATAGAGGAAAGCAAGAGTGCCTTCAATTTGAATGCATGCAACAAAGACATCCCCTGAGCAGGTATAGTTGTATCCGAACTCGCAAGGCGTTTTCATCTCCAACAGTTCGACACGCTACGACCGCTTTCGCAATCGTACAGATCAGATTGTATTTAAGGGGAATTTTAGGGTACTTTTTTGACTCGCAAAAGCTGAGGCAAATTGAATTTTTCTGAATTTGTTCGCGCTAATCTTCAGGTGAGCCAGTGGACGCAGCTGGAATCATGGACATGATGGCAAAAATGGACGAAACTTTGTCAAATTACAACATCGATTCCTCTGCCTGTATGCAGAAGGCTATATGCTCATACTTCCAACCTCTCTCAACACCGCAAGGCAAAGCCGACAATGGATCTCCTATGCTCAAAATGGCTCTAAAGTAAGATTTTAATTTTCCTTATCTCTTAAACTTAGTAGCGCTTTTGCGTGGACTTCAAGGGAGGCTTCTTCCTCAAAATGAAGGAAAACATATTTTTTTAACACCAAAAATTTAAGAGAGGCCTTCCTTTTTTTAAACACTTACAATTAAATACGCTATTTTTTGAAAGGAAAAATGTAATCTTTCCGAGACAAGATGCAGAGAGGAAAATCAAAATGGAAAAATAGAGAGGAAAAGATTTAACTTATTTTGACCCTTAGATGTATTACGATCTCAACTTAATCATGAGCGCATCATGCGCATATTCATGAATCCACTTTAGTTTTCAGCACATTTTATCCATTTCAGTAATTTTATAAATAAGTGTAAATAGTGCACTGAGGTGAAGTACTTTTTCTGAGGTTGTATGTACATTTGAAAATGATCATGGCATGGTCAAAATTCGTACTTATCAACAAAGTGAGAAATACTATGTGAATCATCCGCAGTGATTCGCATGTTCATAGGCGTAGCTAGAGGAGTCCTGCCCCCC
>NW_017547112.1:7635599-7728654 GCF_001854935.1 Bemisia tabaci | reverse complement strand
CCCCCCCCCCCCCGAGAAATTTCCTAGCTACGCCCCTGCGCATGTTTCTCATCAAAAGGAATATCTTTTGGAGAAAAATACACTGAAATAAAAGTTACGGGCTATATAGACATACCTTACGTTCCGGGTGCTGGAGCCGTAACTTCGATTACTCCGGGTGCTACGCCCGGCTCTTTTGGCCTTTGAGCCCGAAACGCGGACGGTAACTATGTCTATGTAATCTGTAAGTACGGCTTCCACGGCCAGTTTTTTTTTCCTGTGTAATTGTACAAACTTGCTAAGAATGTTTTTTTCTTTTATTTACAGTAGCGGACTTGTCAACTTCCTAATCGAAGGATCAAAATTCAAGAGAGCGGCAGACGAGGGCAAAGCTGGAGCAGATTGTAATCTAATGTATCCAGGCTGCCCATTCTCGAGACAAAATATATTTGCTAGTTTAAAACATTTGATGGCTACTAATGCGGTCTGATAGAGTCCACGCCAAATAAGTTTGAACACTGTTCAAGATCGATAGAAAATCTGCCATCTTCAGTTTCGTCTCGGCACGCAAATGCAAAAATTGAGATGTTGATTTTTCTGTCAAACTTTAAAAGTGTTTTTACTTATTTGGCGTCGGTTGTAATCATCACCAGTACAAAGAGGCTGGAATAACTACATTCTAACACATTAGATCAAATGTTCATAAGAAATAACGCCTTATGAATATGCGGATGTTGTCAAATGTTCTCTAATAAAACACGAATTTTCTGTAAAACTAGGAACTTTTTTTCTTTAAAATTTTCAGAGAATTTGATCCAAATTTTCTCAACTCACCGGACAAATTGATGGAACCATTGTAATGACATTTTCAAAATTAAAAATTTTATTTAGGGAAATTTGACAACGTACGAAAGTTTCCAGACTTTTTGTGCCAATGCTCATTTAAAGGAGTTAGAATCAAACCAGACACTTTCATTTAATATTAAGAGGAAGGAGGGTGATATCAGGAATGACCTCAGGGACTCGGTACGTGTATCGATGGTGAAACTAGAAAAAAAAAATATTTCCCTCTATAATATTTCAGATTAAAAAATAAAATATTTTCCTCTATAATATTTCAGATTTTCTGTTATGTTGCCTACTTCTTTTGAAGGAAGACTCTCTATAAATTTTCCGAGAAATGTCACGTGATATTTTTTTTTCTCCTACATTATTTTCATAATACATTTTAAAAATCTTGTGCAACAATGTAATTAAAACACTAAATATTAATATGATATTTTTCTACTTTCGCCATCAATATGAAACTTACAGTGCGATCTCAGTATTTATTCTAAAAATATATAGAAGTACGATTTTTGTACGAGTCGGGGAAAGAAAAATGGCACACAGTATGCACCAGTAAAAATTAAAAAAATGGTATGGACATAGTTAATTAATATATTTACAAAAGGCTTTTAAAGTAGGTATATTTCATCGCATTAACGCAATCGCGCGAATATTAAAAATGTGTAAATAAATTATGTGTTGAGGTTAGTAGGTATTTTAATACTTTTCATGAATTTTGAAGTAGGTAACTCCAACGATATTTTTACAGTTTTGTCTAAGCAAACTTCGTAGTTTTAACGATTTCGTTCAGACTCGTTTTCAATAAATGACTATGTAAAGAGAAAACAAATAAATAATAATTCCATAAAGCGTGTTATTCATTTAATTAGTTGCTGGTTCTTTTGAGTCTCGCTCCTTGGTCTTTAAAACTCGGCCTCAGAAATAAGACCTTACAAATAAACAAACGTAACCAACACAGCATGGTAATAGAGCAGGGGAAAAGATGCTCACCGATGACGGCGCAGTGATACGACTATTCGTGCTTAATGGATGTCCGTGTTGCATATCTGCAAAATTGAAGGCGCGATGGCGCGAGGCATGAATTCGCAATGATCCGCTCTATGCTGCCAATAAGGTGTCGTTCAGATTTGGGAGGAAAGTTAAAAAATGAGGCCCGAATACGTCTTTGTGTCTATCTTCGGCAGTGTTCACACTCGATTTTTTTGTCCTTCACTGGAAAAAAAAACACATTGTATCTAGAGTCCAGACTCTTGAAAACATTGACAAGAAAAAATACTCTTGATTCAATCAGATGTTTGCTTAAATCAAAAGGAAATCCGCTCAAATTAAGAGGCTTGGTTCTTGATTGAAGCAAAAATCCGATTGAATCAAGAGTACTTTTTCTTGTCGATGTTTTTAAAAGTCTGAACTCTTGATCCAATGTGTTTTTTTTCCAGTGTTTTTTTCCTGTTTGATGACTGATTTTTTCAGTAGAATGTATTTGTAGACCTATGTGTAAAGCTCGTATACACTGGCACCATAACTTCTCCGGCAAAAACAGTGGGATCAATTTAACCCAGTGTGGAATTTTTTAGTGTCGTTGTTAAAACAAATTCCCTGATACTCGATTTTCTCCTTCTTCTCTTTTCAATCTTATGCCTGATTATTTTTTTAATGATTCATTTGCATACCTTGACCTAAAGCTCGCACGTACTGGCACGATACAACCTGCAGGCCACGTGTTTTTGACGGGCCTCGTGTCAATGTGGCCCGGCTTAGGTATGTAAGGGTTAACAAAGAAAGAAGAATAGAAGAAAAAAGAAAAATTTTCGAGCCATTTTTTGCTGGGATTAGTAACACAGGTAGAGTCATTTAAACAGTTCAATTAGATGTTCAATTTTTTTGTTCCTCAAAATTGTACACACTGAAAAAGCTGTAGCAAAGAGTCATTGTTAATCACAAAAACAAACGGTAGATTTCCCATTGACTAAACAAAAAGAGAAGTACAAAATAAAAGAAGAGTAAACTAGTGAAGGAGAACCACCTCCCCCCCCCTCTTAGTATTCCGAATTTTACGTACGACGATCCGCAAGTTACGCTCTCGTTCATCGCACGTTCGTAATGTATCGGCGTAACGTATCGTAACAAGCGGGAATCAACCGAACCTCCGCTCAAATTCATGCACGTTTAGAAAGCGCCTTCAAATATCCAAATATGCAACCTGCGCTAACCTCAACGCAATATCTATTGCTTCCCGTTTCTCAGCATGGGATTTTTGGGATCTTTTCGTCGTCTCCCGGACAAAGGGACGTAACTCCATTTCAAGGTTGTCAAATTGACTCAAACAATTACTTCATTTAACAAAAATGTATCCGTGCATATTTTATCCAAAAAGTTCTGATTTTTGCATGAAATCTTAGCAAAAATCGGTGAAATTTTAAAATAGAAATGCCGAAGATTCTTACGTTTAACATGCTTTTTGCGAGGGGAAATTTGGCAATATTGAAATGGAGTTACGTTCTTTCGTGAAGGAAACGACGTTTTATTCTCATATTTGACACTTTGGTGTGGTTCATCAAGTGCAGGAAACTGTTACAAATGCCACGAACGATGACATGTCTTGCCTCTTGGACAATACTCAACAACTTATGAGAGGTGAGACTAAAATGATCGAATTATTGCAACGGTTTGATAGAATCATTCCATAGAAAGACTTATAAGTAATTCAGAGAAGTCCGCATGTTTGTATTGTGCAAAAATGAGTGAAGAGTCATCCCTTATTCTTCCAATACACCAATTGACTAAGAATGTATGTGCTCTTCGTCGTGCAGTGTACAGCTCCTCGTCTTCAACACTCAAAAGCGTGCGCGGAGAATTTTTTAGTAAGTTAGCTAGATCGAGCAAATCCGGGGTACTTCGGACGTAGGAAATCTGATTTCCCCCTTCCCTCCCTTCCACCCAGATGAATGCAGCCCAGACGGTCTTTCTCGCTAATTTTCGCCGAATTTGCCTCGCTCAAAGCACCTACTTGAGTGAATTTGTATCCATAGTAGGAAACTTACAACGTCGCGATCTGAAATACAAATTTTTCTATCTCAATCTAATGCCGCAATCAGACGCTGAATTTAGCACCTGAATGTGGAAGTCAACAGTCATCGCCCAACGGCTGAAATTTAGCAAATTCGAGTTATTTTCATCCAGATGTGTATTAAATCTACTCGAATAGTTCAGACAAATTCAAAATTGGTCCGATGGTTGCTGAGAATCGTTGCTGAATTTTGCGCGTCACGCGCAAAATTCAGGCATCGGGCCGATGACTTCCACATTCAAGCTACATTCAGCTCCCACATTCAGCGTGTGATTGCGGTGTTAAATATTGTATGTGTCAGACATTATGAGTACCGGTACTTTTATTTTATTTTATTTTTTTAAATTAAAAATGATAGCCACAGAACAATGATTGAAAAAAGGTCGTACAAGAGATCAATTTTTAAAGCCTTTAAATAAGTTCACAAGTATAATTTCAAATGTTTGACCCCGACTGTATCCGATGTATCGACGAAAATGGTCACTTAAAAATCAGTATGTTCGAACTTATTCAAGGTTTCGAAAAACACTTTTTGGAAAAATTTATCACGCGGTGACAGATCTGGAGACTCAAATTTCGATTTTTCCAAAATAATTTTCCTGGTTGTTAGAATTTCGAATCTGAATACATCACGCCGCGGATTCACCCTAAAGCGACAATTTGTTAGTTTATTTCTGTGAAATTTTGTCTCAAAGTGAGTGAGAGAGATGGATGAAAGCGTCACAGACTCACGAACAGTGGCGTGCCGTGAATGATCGATTATCGATATTTCCTCATTTAAAGCTGTGGTAAAGAATCGATTATCAAGGTGTTCGCTGCGAACACCCTATTTATCGATTCTTTTTTATAGGTTCAAATGGTAGATCAATCGATATATCGCAAAGCACGCCACGCCACTGCTCACGAAGTAGTAAGAGCCTCGTCGATTTCGCGCTCTAACGAGGGTCAGATTCGCTCAACCACGACGATAATCGACTCTATCAATATTTTAGATATGAATCATGACGTCAGACGGAGCTCCCCTGTGTTCCGGTCGTGCAGTTGAAGCGATTTGTTCTGCATTTTTTCGTGTGAACGTTTATGGTCAATGAATGGTCATTTTGTAAAACCGATACACACCCAACAGGGTGGTAATTTCAATTTGATTGATTTTAAATTTGTTAAATTTTTATTTATTAATTTTTTTTTTAGGTGAGGAGGGTAGGGAGATATTCTCCCTGAATCCCCCCCCTCTCCGGGGGGGGGATTCAGGGGGTCTAGAACTTCTATTTTTTTAAAAAAAATTTTAAGTCATTCTTCGAATGAGTAAACGTTGGACACATCTCCCTCCTCATCCTATGAAAAACAATTTGGTTAGGCCTCTGTGCGCAGTTCTTGATACTGTATAAAAAATCGATTTGGGGGTTGCGAAAACATTGGATTTTCAATTACATAAGATTTGAAATTAAATTCTTAAAAACCGCTACAAACTAAATGCTGAGAAAAAAAATTAAATAAAAATGAACTGAAATAAATAAATAATTTTAAAACCTGAAAAAAATCATGCTATGGTCTTGGAAACAATTACCCTCCGTTAATTTTTCACGGATTGGAGTAATAAGAAAAATGGGCACAAAAAATTCGGTCTAAAAAGTGCTATTTGGCAGCTATGGCAGGCGTCCATGAAATTCAGGGCGGGGTATGGGTGAGGCGGCAACCCTGCATACCGGTCAGCTGATCGGTTTATTTCAATTCAATTCAAGTTCCAAGCAAGCTATCAAAGCTTATCCCTTATCTATTTATATTTTACAAGTGTGATATTTTCCAACATTTCAGCTTGAATCAAGTGTGTTTTTGCGGAAATTTCTGTTACAATGTCGAAACCGTTCGAATATCCTACGAATTCTCTATAGTGCGGGTTGTTTCACTTCTTGTTCGCATTTAGTGGATGGCCTATAAAATTTTCATTCTGGCATGTTCCCCTGTAATTGCTAAGAAGTTTCTGATGTGGTGAGTGGAAGTTTTTTAATTCAATGTGTTCTTCACACTTGGAAACTCTCTTATTCAACTATGTTTTTTGCAACAATGTGCTCATGATCTGGGAAAGCAAGAGAGAATGTCTTATATGCTGTTAATTTTAAAATAACTTCACCTTGAATCTTTCATCTCGCACAAGTTGCAAAATAATGCAAATTACCTCTTATGAATGCCTGAATTATTCCCGTCACTTATCGCCGATAAATTGCAGTCTTGTATTAATTCAGGTTCATTAATCCACTCACAATGTTTGCCTTCCAAGTTGTGGTTCATCCCTATTATTTTTGAACCATGTTTGGTATTGCCACAGCCATGGTGTTGATGAAGTGAGGTTAGGTTTGGCCATGCCAATATTCAGAACCCTAAGGCTAAGTCTACGTTACTTTATCTATCACGAGGAAGCTTCTTTGCAATTTTCATCTTGTTTGTGAACATAATCATTACTCTTCCCCTCAATTTTCACTCATCTAAATTTAAACCGTTAATTGATCCACTCCGCCAATTCATCATACTTTTACTCTTGTCTTACAGTGTGAGCTATTTCCTCTCTTATCAATTTTTCCAGCGATCTATTCCATCTTCTTGCCTTTGAATGAATATTCATTGAAACTCTTCACCTTGAGTAATACTCTTCTCAATTAGTTTTCGAAAGCAAAACTGTATTCATATTCAGAATGGCCATTCTACGAATCTCCTTCGCAATTTGTTCGACACGATCATTATTTGTCATCAGTTGAGTTCCGTTAAGCCCATGGAATAATATGAGGAAAAAAACAAAGACAGCAATCAGATCGAGAAATGTAAGTAATTTTTTCCAAAATTGTATCTCTTGCTTTTTCCCTTCAAGTCTCTTCGCTTCAAAATAACTATGTTTTCCCTTTTGGATTCCTGCTCATAATGGTGGTGTGTTTTGTCTGCAAATTGTGGAAAATGGGTTTTGTGTATCCAGTTTGGGGAAAATTATGGTCGTAAAATAGTTCCCTATATGAAAGAAACTTTCTCTGTTCCACAGATAGACCCATTGATTAACAGAATTCTCGTAGAAAATTGAAAAGTCGCAATGGGTGATGTCAAAGAATCACTCTTACGCAATATTCGACAGTTTTATGTTGAAGTAGTGTGAATGAATAGAGTGGATTATTTTTTTGTCTCAATGCATATCACAGTCCATTCTAACGTCTCAAAATTTAAAGGACAGGTTTTACTTTTACATGCATGTAATTATACAACCAAGCAAGTTTCCCCAAAAGTGGGGAATTTTCATCTTATGACAAACCGAACTAGGTTGGTGAAATTCTTGGGAGACTTTTTTTAGTTCTTGTGTCCAGAGTTGCGCGGTCTATGACGATTTTTAAAAAAATCCGATTAACTTACGCCACTATTAAACAAGTTGATTTCAATAGTGATTCACAAGGGATAGCAATAGGCTTACTAAGTGGTATTTTTCCAATTAGAGTACATCATACCTCTAGGTGGCATTCAGTAAGTAGTTGGTAGTGTAGATATTTCTATTTTTCATCATTAAACTATAGGCAACCATTTCTGTACACGCACAGCTTGAACAGTATCCGTGACAGTATCGGAATGACATATCTGGAGTGTGATGTTTCAAAATTTTCTATCCCGTCTAAATCTATTAAGAGAAATTTTTGGACCTCTTTATGTGATATTTTTACCGGACGTATTTAACTGGAGAAGAAAAATCATAGATATATTTTTAAGAAATTATGACTACCTCAATGAGTATTACCTTTCCATTCTGAACATGATGTGAGGTGGAAATTCTGAAGCGTTGCACTCCAAGATACACTGTTTTCAAGATTACATATCAATATGCACAATCAGTAGGGATTAGCATTGTGATAATGTTTAAGCTCTCATATCCACTAGCCAAGTCAAATCTGATGATCATGCACCTAAGTGCGTACAGTGAAGTAGCTTTGTCAAAGCAGGGACTTGCTTAACGGTAAAAAAAAATGGCTGATTACAACTGAAATAAACTATTTCACATTACCTCATTTTTAACAATATATGTAAGCCTTGAAAAATATTAGTAAGTGCACTTCAGGAAAAGCATGAAACAATGAATTTTCTTGATGCTTAGCCACTCTCTCTCTTAGGTATCAATTATCCATTATCTGTTCATAATCTTCCTCTATCATTCGTTTTTTTTTTCTCTCACCTAACGCCTACTACAATCACATTCTATTCCTCCCCCACTTACTTATTTAATTTCTTTAACAACAGCCCTCAAATGGTCGTGAGTCCTCGTCGTGAAGTAAGATTCGCTGAAAATGATCGTTTTTAATACTGACTGAGGAAGTTTTCAGCTGAGAAAATTCCTTTAGAACTCAGTAACTTCTCCTCTGAAAACTTGTCTCCGTGATCGCATGAAGCATCGAGTTCGTAAAATTTTGATTTAAGTTCCTGATCACTGAAAAAAAACCAAGAGGGCGTGTAGTCAGTGGTTTGTGTTTGTGACTAACCAGCTAATCAGTCGGTGACTCGAAAACTGTCGAATCCTCAGGAAGAAAATAGCCCGCCGAATAGGATGTATCGCGGCTTGCCTAACCGTTGCATTGAAGGCACTTGCAACCGAACGTTTCCCTTGGCTTTTGCTCATGCGCGATCAGTTCAACATCGTGTCCTTCCTCCTTTATCGAATATTTTGATTTCCAGTAGGAACCACTATTTCTGGCCCATTTTAGAAACGACATACATGCCATTGGTTTCCCCATGCAAATATGTGCTTTTACAGGAGAGCCAAAGTTAGTGGTTCCTTATTGCAAAACCTCTGCTCCTTACTCAGGCACAGTTGGAATTTGATAACCGTAATGCTATGGTAAACGAAACTAATTCGAGCTATTATAGAGGCTTTGAGTTATCGTCAGGGACGAACATTTTTTTTTTCTTAACTTTCCCATTTATTAAGTTGATTTTCATATTTTAAAACTCCCTTTTTCCATTTTCTTCAATTTTTATTTCTCTTCCTATTTTGAATGATGTGAGTGACCAGAGATAATCAGGGCATTATGCATGGACAAAAACGAGAAACAATACAGGAAACACGAGGGGTATTCATCGGTGACAAAGAATTTAGTGTTACGCGCAATATCCAGAAAAACATATACAATTTCAAAGGGGAAGAGTGTTTTGGAAAAAATTGTTATTTGTAAACAATCTGAGGAAATCCCCTGAAACAATCAAAATTTTCAGACTGTACACGGTATCGGTTGGCGAAAATTTGGAGGCTTCTTTGGCTGAATTTGAATGATCTCGCAATTGAACGTATCTCTGTCAAACGGAACCATGTGCATTAAGATATGAGCCCTCAGAGCCATAAGAATATATGCATAACTAGGCTCACGTCATAATGCGCGTCGTTCCGTTTGGCAGAAATACGTCCAATTAATTCTGCCTGTTTTTCCCACGTCCAAACACCGAGGAATCGAGAGACACAATCAGAAGTTCTCAATTATTTGTGTATCATAGTACTTTTTAGAAAGTACTATGAAACATGTAAGTTACGTTCCTCTGACAGAATAGATACGTTTTTGGTTGTTGAAACTCTAAAAATTGGTGAAATTTAATTAAAGAGGTTACCCAATGTTTGGATATTAACCATTTCTTATTTTTCCTAACTACGCATTCTTAGTTGGATGCGATTCGGGCGGATGTGAGAAAAAAAGTTTTTCTAGACCGTGAACTCTAACTTTTAGATTACTCAAGCTTCAGCGCACTCCATTATACAATCATGGCCAGTATGAGTTCTCTGAGAAGAACATTTTTTTTCATCGCAGTAACTTTTTTAACTTGACGCTGTTATCAGCAAAAATAGAACCACACCAAAGGATGCACTTAGACGTTCTAGTTTACATGACTTTCCTTGTGTCAGGGTTTCGTCAATTTTGTCGACGTGGTTTTATATCTCTACAGTTGGTCCAGCTAAAGCTCAATGCTAGAGTGATACAAGTTGTACATCTTATCTTATCTTATCATGCTTCATAAGCTTTAGTAAAGATCGAAATCAGCTGAAGATCATAACCGAGGGCTTTAATATTTAATGTTTTTATGTAAAGCGCGCTTACATTAAGGAAAATTCAGCTGTAGCGTGCAATCTTCACCCCCAGAGTGCTATGCAAAATTTCATAAATTTCAATCTGTCAAAACTTTTTCATAAAGTTCACGAGACCGTAAAACGTCTAAAAAATAATACCATGAACTTAAGTTTGGTATCTTGGATAGAAATGTAACAGTCAAAGTTCAGAATTTATCATTCAATTCTCGGATATCATGAACTTAAGTTTGGTATCTTGGATAAAAAGGTAACAGTCGAAGTACAAAATTTATCATTCAATTCCCGGCCATTTATTGCGGTTTGTATCCTCAATACCTGAAACTCCTATGAAACCTTCCGAAGGTGTTCCCTGTTCCTGTTCCAGCCAAACAGAAATTTCATTTTGCATCTTTTCTTATTCTTTCGCACTATACCTAAGTAGCACTGAGTACACCAAAACCGAGAAGTGCTAAAGAGCATAACAAATATTATGTACTCTCGGAGACCGCTAAAAACTCGAAAAATAGAAAGTTCTATATTAGTAGTTTATAGTTCTATATTCTATCTATCTTCCATTTTTTTTCGTTTTCTACTAATTTACGAAACGCTCACTGTTAACGATTTTCAACCGAATTTTTAAGTGAAATCTTGACCACAATTCTTTCACCAGTTCTCTGTGCCAGCAGAAACCCCAGCGACTTCAACCAGTGCGGAGCACAAAATACTCTTTTTGTGAAGCTAGTTCCTTTTTTACGGAGCGGATGCCAGCCCGTATTTAAATCGTTCGGGTTTTCTGGGGGCAGAAGAAGGGCCACACAATAATCATGTAACGCTAAACTGGGGATTTTTCGACCCACCTACTTCCACGTAACGCTTTTGTAACTTACGCCCCTGCATTAAAAAACATAATCACGACTAGCTCTCTTCCACTCCCCCTCTCTCTAGAGCGTTACATATTTTTATCACACCGCCGGAGGTGAAATGCACTCCGGATTTCTTTCAAAGCTTTTCAGAATTGAATGATCCCTCTCTCATCAGCATTTTCCGGGTTTTTATGGAGTCATTTTTTTCCCTCTCCCTTCTGTCTTCTCAACTACGCCAATGCTTTTTGAGGTAAAGGTTCCAATATCATGCATTTCTCTCTCTTGATTTTTTTACGGGACCATTCTGTCGTGTCTTTTCGTATGGATTCAAGGGCTTCAGATTTGTTTCCAATTTTTTATTTCCGAGGAAATGCGTTCGTCGATTGCGACTTTCATGAAAATGTGCGCAAGGCAGGGCGTTTATTATGACGTGCAGAAATCGGTCTTGCTTCGCTAATTGAGTCTTAAGAGTCAAAGTCAGTTTGAGTGCATCGCAACTTTGTATAGATATTGAAGCGTTTTCCTCGTTCAGCCATGAGCCCTATGATTAATGCTCGATCTGCCTTGAGCTTTTTTCACCGTGTACTCCAGATCGGTTAAGAGGAGCCTGTAACCGTCCGAGTTAGTGATTTGCTGGAACAAACACTGACACGTCTAGTCTCTAAAACGATATATCTTAACGGTAACGTTTCTAACTTTTCCGTACATACTCCAAGTTTTCAGAGGGGAAACCCTCTAGTGGGTTGTAATTTTTACAGGATGACTAAAAGCAGCGATTCTCGCATGTTGGCAACACTGGGTACATGCCTGGAAAGCTCTTTCTCAGGGCTTCCCAACGGTACCAGAACGGTTCATTTTGGATGAACCGTTCCGGAGTTACACATCACTGAAGTGGTGATATCCCTCAAAAGAAGCAAACTTTTGCGAACTTTCAGTGTCTCATAAAAGCCTAACGGGTGGTCGTATCATCTTAAAATTCTGGATTTTTACTAATTGTAAGCTATGCATGGTCAATAAGTGTGCCGAATTTCATCAAATTCTGAGGGGGTCACTTTTAAAAGTGGCGCCAGCTGGCATAGAATGACCCGTTTCCTTCTTGTAAATTCGTGAAAAACATCGATTCCAGGTGAAGCAGCCTGCTTCACCTGAAAGCTATTGTTTAACTTACCTACAGAGTGATCCATAAATCCCGCACCACATCTATGACCCTTTGGGTTTCGGCCCCTTTTCAGAGTGCTTCCTTTGAAATTCTGGGCGGTCTCGCAAGGTGTTTTCTTTGACCTAGAAGCATTCTTAAAAGTTCAAGTCTCCGTCTTTATTTGTTCAAAAGTTACAGGGGTTGTGCCAGTGATGTGGGATTTTTGGATCACCCTTTACCTACACTTAAATGAAGGAAAAACAGGTTGGGTCAAACTTGCTAGAATCGCAATCATGACAAAGAAATCCTGCTGAAAAATGAATGATGATTCAAGTGATAGTGCTGATTTATTTCTCTTGTAAAAAATAAAGCAATCTCGAAAATTTGGAACATCGTGATTTGAAGCATTTGGTTTTAGAATTTAGCATCAACGGACCATATAATCTTAACAACATTGCAGTAAACTTTCAGTGTTATGGAACATTTAATTTTTAAGTAACTACCTAGTAGGAAGTGTGCCTTACCGTCGAAAAAAGCCCTGGTAAAAATTGGCAGTAGAATGTGTGTTCCAAAATACTATAGACCTAAAGCCGGCTGTAAGATTTCCGATAGCTTCTGTAGCCGGCTGTACAATTTCTTATAGCCTTTTATAGCCGATGGCGATTAAACAACAGCCAGACGATAAAGTTTATGCTAAACGTTACTGAATACGGATACTAGGACTTAGTTAGTGTTTGGACCACCGCTCTCTTTTTGTGCCGTAGTAACTTGATTTATTTTGCGAGGAAAGCTCCGTACTTTTGAAGGATGCCCGTCATTCTTAATATGTTGGAGCGCCTTCAATTTCTTATGATACTGTGCAATACCTCTGGTGTGAAATAGTTGCTTCAGACGCCGTGGCACGCTGCGGCGCGGCGGGCGGGCAGAGAGCGCGAAACGCGCATTGGTGCCTACAAACCTAACAGGGATACTTCACGCATTGCGCAATGTGTGAAGTATACCTGTTAGGTTTGTAGGCGCCAGTGCGTCGCCGCGCAATGCGTGAAGTATCCCTGATAGGTTTGTAGGCGCCAATGCGTCGCGCTCCGCTTTGTGTTAGGCTCTAATATTGAATCTCGCGGAGTCAGCGTTTTTCAACTCATGATTTTGAAATGTTTGCACACTCTGTATGGATTATTCTCATTTTAATTGATGAAAAAAAAATATGTTTTAAAGGAAAACATAATGTGTGTTTTGTAAATATTAAGGTAGTTTCGTATCAAACTTAATGATTTCCAATTCACACGAATTTCTACACAATTTCTTACAGCCTTTTATAGCCAATGGCGATAAACTGTTAAGCCCGGCGATAGGAACTATAGCCCGACTGTATACTTTTTTATAGCTTCGTATAGCCCGACTACATGATTTGCTCCGCTTTCTACAGCCAGCTATATGATTTTCAATAGCCTTCTTCAGTCGGCTATAAGAACTCCTATGGTATTTTGAAACGCAGCTCGTATCGCCAATTTCTACGAGGGAGGAGCAAATACATGCATATATATAGTTTCGAAAAAACGCACGTATACATAAGGGTTCAAGACGGTGAAATAGTGCTGTGTCCACGCTATTTCTGTAAGTTCTACCATGAAATTTACGCTGTTACTTACAATATTCGAGCCACATTTCTAGCGTTTGCTCTTTCTTGTCGTAGTACATAACAAACAATGAACAAGAGGTATTGAGTAAATATAGTACATTGACTACAAGAGAATGCACATCGGAATAAAATTAAGATCACTCTGAATAAAGTTCAATTTATTCAATCGTATTTTATGCTTGATCAGTTAGTGGAACAATTTTTTTACGATCTCGTGGATTGGTTCCCTCAGCCCCACTCTCTTATCCATTTTAAAACATGAAGTTCATAATTTTTCCAAGCCTCATTTCACTCTCACCAGCCGGCATTGACAAGCCAGTTTTTTTTATTCGAAGTATTTATTTTTTTTTAAATGTTTAAAACTTAGCTGGAAAAAAAAATGACCGAGAGTCTCAATGCCGTCGACGATTTCTGTAAATTCTTTATTCACGCAGACACCGAAAGAGGGGAGTGAAAATGGAGTGTGCTTCCTGGCTAGTCGTAGCCGCATAACTTGGAAATTTCGCATCTCGATAGTGGTGTCTTTAAATATCCGATCCTTTTTTTTTTTATTATTTTTTCCAAGGGAAACGAGACAACTTTATCGCTTGAAATGTTCATAAAATGTTCCACATACAGAGACGAAATTCAAATCGACGGAAATTGTCAAAAAATTCCGTTGATTTTTTCCCTCAATTAAAATATAAAATATATCTATAATTTCGCAATGTTGTCGGCACACGCGTTGTTTCTGAGTTTAGCCGTCCGTATTTAGTGTAGTGTGTTGATTATTGAAATCGATAGAGAAAGAACACGAAGGAAAAACGGAGGGATTCTATTCGCGGAAGCTGTGAAAGCCCTTTCTATGGTCTGTATGGACGAACCGCCTTTTCCGGGCTGAGCGGCCGAAAGTTCCGGGTTCAGCACTCGGTGCTCTGGCCCCTGAACCCGCCGCATTCGAACTGCAGTTCCAGCACCTGAAACACGGATAAAAAAGTGTCAGGGGTTATCCCCTAAAATTGTGGTACTACGGTACTAGCCCAATTTGTTGGATGATATGGACATTTCCTATTAATTTCGGTAGTATCGCAACTCAAGTTGGGGTAGTACCGCAACATTTAGATTAGTAACCCAATTCATTGGGATAGTATCACAATTCATTTAAATCTGATTGAATCAGCCAGTTCGCCACTCTCGATATCTTCTCCCAAGTTCTACCGAATAATCCGGAAGAGTGTGTGGAGGAGGGCCTGGATTCGATCAAGATGAATCGATCGGAAAATAGAAACGTGAATCGATAGACAAAATTCGATCGATTCACGTTCTTATTTTTTGGATTTGTAGAACGATTCACGGATCTATCAATCGATTCCACGGATTTTTGGATCGATTCACGGATTGGTCGATCGATTCACGGATTCGTCGGCCGATTCACGGGTTTGTCGATCGATTCACGGCTGTTGATCGAATCACGTCGATCGAATCACGTCGATCGGTTCACGTTTTTATTTTTCAGATTTATCGAACGGTTCACTCAGATTTTTTTGATCGATTCACGGATCTGTCGATCGATTCACGGGTTTGTCAATCGATTCGGAGGTTTTTCGATCTATTTACGTTTTTACTTTTCGATCGATTAATACCGTTTCGGTTTTTGAATAGTATGTCGATCGATTATCTTTTTTATTTTTCGATCGATTCATGTCAATCAAATGCCACATACCTTCCGTCTCTCCGTATGTGGAGCATGAATGACGAGGCGCATACCGCGAGACAGGCACTCGACTATGACTCGGTCGATGGGATGCGGCGAATCAGCAAACCTGGTGCGGTGCGGTGTGGAGCGGCGGCGATCGATGCACAGTAGCCTAATGGCTGAAGGACTGAAGGAGCCCCAGCCCCTGCCTAGGCTGAAGTAGTCGAGCAGCTTTGTGAAGCAAGTTCAAGGTCGCCCGCTCCGAGGTGCGGGTACCTCGCCGTGCCACTGTGGTTACCCACCCGAGCTGCCTCAAATCCCACCACCAGGGGGTTGAGACTCCAAATTCTTTCCTGCCCTCCCTTCCAGTTATTCAGGGGCTCGTATAGAAGAAGTCCTTGAGCTCGCTGAGAATTTTTCAATTCTCACTTTTTGAAAAGCAGAGTGTATTCTTCGCACACGTGAATTTTCTCAGATTTGTTTATTTAGTCCGAACATCAGAGAAAATTTGCGCTATCAAAAGCTTCTTACTTTTAAACAATTTAAAATTAAAAATTTCTGATAGAGCTCATGGTGACAATAGTATGGAAAACTGAGACAGTGTTTCATGGGCAGCGTTTAAGAGAAAGGAACCAAGCCACATCCGCCATTGCCACATTTAACTGGGAAATTTATTATTTTACGCGAGAACTTTTGTGCGGATTCCTTTGAACATTTTAAGGAATTTGTTTTGTACTATCCTCACGGAAATCGGCACAACCGTTATATGTAAAAACTTAATTTCCCAGTTAAATTCGGCAATAGCCGATGTGGTTTGGTTCCTTTCTGTTTAGCGCGGTCCATATGTTCTTAAACAGTCGGGGAAACCCACGGTGTCTAAGACCTGTTGGAAAACTCGGATATTCTCTTGATGAATCATGAGACAAAATTTTCGCGTAAATCCTCACAATCTGGATACTTAGATGTTTTATCAAATCGATCGTTTGCAAAAAGTCGTAAGCTCAATGCAAAGTTTCAAAATGGCTGACGATTGTCAATTTTTGCACGGAATGACCACTGAGCAAATGTCGTAGGAACATGTTGTCCTATTAAGTAACCAAAGTCGGTAAAATTTTCAGGGGAGATTTTATCAGTGGTATATGACGGTGGGCCAGCCGCTGTAAAAATTGGAAGCTCGTGGCAGTCCATAAACGTTCCAATGAACTTACGCTCTTATCAGTGGCGTGGCGTGCTTTGCGATGTATCAATTGATGTGCCATCTAAATGTATGGAAAAGGATCGATTTACAGGGTGTTCGCAACGAACACCTTAATAATCGATTCTTTACCCTAGCTTCAAATGGGGAAATCTCGATAATCAATCATTCATGCCTCGCCACTGGCCCTCATGCAAAAAAAATTGATTCAAGGGTAATTAATTTGGTACATTTTTTCCTTTGGAGCTGTTACTCTCGCAGAGGCATCGGCATGATAAATGCATAACGGCAATGGCGTGGCATGCTTTGGGATGTATCGATTGATCGGCCATTTAAACCTATGGAAAATAATCGATTATTAAGGCGTTCGCTGCGAACACTTCGTTTATCGATCCTTTTCCATATTTTTAAATAGCATAACAATCGACATATCGCAAAGCACGCCACACCAATGCATAACGGAAATGGCTTCGACACTATTTCGTGGCACGTTAATTGTCGGAATTTCACGTAATAACACTCCAAGAAATCGGTTGAAGAACTCTGTTGAAAACACTTATGGACAGTGCTCCAAGAGATAACGGAGAGCAATTCAATTCAATGCTAAGTTCCTTGTCGTTCTCCGTGAATGTACTATTCTCAAGGCTTATCCGGACCTACCTTAAAGTTGCGAAATTATCGAGTCTTCCTAGGGAGCGATATGTCCCAGAAGTGAGAGCCAGTTACACGTTTGATAGTTGGAAATTAATATTAAGTACCTACCTGTCTGCTATGACTCTATACAGGGTGATCTAAGATTTCCACACCAACACTGTAACTTTCAAAAAGACTTTAGATAATTTGGAAGGGCCCACGGGTGAAAAGGAACTACTTCTGGCCCCCCCCCAAAATTTGGAGCGGGGGGTGGGGATGGGCACGGATCCTACCTTTTTTTTAATGGCAATCCCTTACTTGAAATAGAAATAGAACATAAAAAATGTGCGGGGTATCTGTGAGAATAGCGGATAAAAATTCGTAACGCGTAGCGCCAGTGACAGAAGAGCTTATCTGATAATTGACGTTAATCGGAGTTTATATTATGGACTAGGACCTAGAAAGTCGAATCGACCTCAAAATTGAAAGCCCCTAAAAATCGTTGAACTTAATTTCATTCAGTACATTGGAAACCCCCAGTTGTTGGCATGATTTCCCTGACATTTGAAAGTACAAAAATCTTACAATTAGACAATTTTAAGCGACTAATTCAACCAGAAACAAGAAGTATTTTATCCTACCATTTAATTTTCCATTGAAGGAATCAATCTAGGAGTTACATAAAGCACCACATGTTTACCCAAAGGTTCCTCAAGTGGATTAGTATTCCGTTCACAGTAGGAGTCCCCGATGAAGTTGACGACATCAGGCCTTATCCTTTCTTGCTATCTCGTGTGTCTCTGTAGTCTCTCCGGACACGACGAATTTTTGTGCGGATGTCGCGAAGAGAAGTTGCGTTCGAATACGCGATACTTACAATTAGCGGGTAATGTTCCGATGCAACCCAGTGCAACGTAAGATTCTCCTGCATCTCTCCGTTTATGCAACCATCAATCCATAGCGTTGTAAAATTTACCTACCCCAAAAATTCTAATAGCTAGCTTGGCCTCGAGTTATTTTTTCCCCATGCTCGGTCGTTTTTTCCTCAGAAAATTAGCTGTCAGTGCGCCAAGTCAGTTCAATTTTTTTTTCTACGAATGAAGGAGAACTGTGGTCTCAAAACGTTCAGCTCTTCAAAGGATGCATAAGTAAGTTCTGTAAAATGTGTCTCAGGGGTTTTATCCTCAAATTGCAACATACAACTTGGTCTACTTCCAGTGATGATCCTTTGAAGTTGGCAACACTGGTTTTTCTCCATTTAAATGTATGCAAAACAATCGGTTTTTGATGTGGCAGCTTGCCTCCCATAATATCAATATTTTTAATGGGTTTAAATGGAGGAATAACAGTGTTGCCAACTTGCAAAATCGCCACTGTTCACTTGAAACATTACAGACAACGCGGACCCTTCTTAAACTTAAAATTATAGTTTTTGTTTCGAAATCCGAGTCCTTCTTACCTCTATACTAGAATGACCTCGATAGAGGCGAGGTATATGATGATTCCTACAATCGGCTCGGCATAGCTAGATCATTCAAATCTGTAACATAGCTAACGAAGAGTATTACAAAAAAAAGTAACGACTTGCATCATTAATCAAATCAGACGATAGAAGAGAGAAATGAGGCCACGTTTTTTTGAAACTAAACGGAATCGCAGGTATAGTTTCTCTCTCTTCTTTTTTACTGTTCTCCGGAATGAAAATAAATGAATATAAAGAGGATAATCAAGTTGAATTTGGGGCTCTCTTCAAAACTTCAACAACTGCAATTAGAATTGAGTTCGGGAGCACAGTCTTGATACTTGTTTTTTATAGGTGTAGTATCAATGAACTCGTAGCATTTAGCAGTCTTAAAATAAATTTTTCCTGCTCACGCGTGTCTTTGAACTTTGAATACTTAAATTGTTTCCAACCTTGAGCTGCCTTCTTCTAAATGCAGTTTGATTTTTTGAACTTCTTGCGCATTTTCTTTATCGATCTCTCTCCAATTAAAATTGAACGCTGAGTGTGAAGCGAAGAGGAAGCACAAAATTTGCTCGATAATTAACTGAAAATTGCAATTTACTTCTTCATCAATTGTTCTTTTTGAGCGTTCATTCCATCTGTCTATGCACTCTCAGAATAAAAACGCGGTGTCCGCATTTTGATCAGACCGCAATAAAGAAGAAAACATATTAGCTCTAATTTGAAAGTTTCGATGTTTTGATGTTTAATAGCTTTCATAGGTCCTGAAGATGAAAGGCAGGAGTACTTAGAAGTATTTTTATTCCAATGACAAAACTTAACAGATAACACATATGGATTCCGTATTTTTGAAAAGTGAAATTTCAATGACTCGAAAAATGAAGAATCACGGGTTGGACTTTGATTCGTTGAAAATAATTAGTCTATTTGCTTCTTCTTTTTTTTCAAAAAAACGTAGGGTCCTTGGGTTGATAAACAGTGGATGATTTTCAAAATTTCCCAGAGTATTAATTTCCTTTCTACGTTGTGCGCTAGTAACTCGGTAAAAAGATCTGCCATAATACAATGATAGAATTGAGTGCTGAGAAAAGATCTGGAAAAGTCAAGGAAAATCGGAAAATTTCTCTGAAAAAGATCGAAATATAAGGAATTTTAAACCTGTGCGTAACCTCTACGGACTAAGAACCCTCTGTTAAATCTAAGTCTGTTAATAACATTTTTAACGCCAGCTTTTTATTTTTACAAAATCATCGAAGAATCCTGGAGGTGGTCGCGAATAACTAGTGCATTTTTAAGGTTTTCTCTCTCTTTGGCTCAGCAACTCAGTCTATAAATTGAGTTTCAATGTGAGAAATTTGGGTAAATGATGACGACGCCCATATAGATCGTTTTCGATAGTGGTTCGATGTATCGTTTGGTTTAAAACAATAGAACATAACCTAAAACAAAACTTTCAGGATTTCAGTCGGAAAAGCTGAAAATGAGAAAATGCCTAACTATTTCACCTTGCGATTCCATTTAGTACTCTTAAGAATATAAAATCTATGAGAAAAACCCCGTTTCCTCAGATTACTCGATTGACTTTTAAAGCTATGTTTACATGTTGAACCAATCGATATCGATACAATCTCACCTATTTGATGTATCGAAAACGATCTATTATGACATCAATCCCGAACAAGTCGTCTCCATACTGAAATCAGAAGGATTGAAAATCCATGGAACTGAGGTCAATCTACAGCCCCAATCGGTCAATATCCTCGAGGTTGATCCTGTTCCATCCGGGTCACTACATGTATTTATATTTCATACCGCTCTCCGCGTACGGACGCATTAATATTTAACTATCTCGTCCGTTTTATTCAATAATGATTTGTTTACTTTTCCAGTCGTGATGAGTTCGCACCAATTTCGTGTCGTAAGGTTAGGGTCTAAAAAATCCGTTATCTCGGCTGGAGTTATCAACATGCTGATTCTTCATGACCCTATTACTGCTGCTCCCATGGAGTGGTCCCACAGTGTTTTTCTGCGACCACGTGATAACCTACGTGAGGATCCGTTTCGCCAGGAATCGAATTTAGATTTTGATTTTGATGCCCGTGCATCATTATGTTCTCTCTCTTTTAAATTTTTTTTCTTCGAGTGGTCGGATTTCCTTTCCAAGTTTTTTGATCTCTTCGTCCTCAATTCTATTTTTAATATTTAAAGTTCGGAGTCAAATTTCAGTTATGACGTCAAACGAGGCAATTCACCTTTAAGGAAGGTCCGGTGATCCTATCTAAATGAATTTTTCCACTCATAAAAGAAGGTCAGTTTCTGATAATGCTCTCAGAAAAATGCACCGAGAAGGAGATTTTTGATAATTTTTGCCACGTTCTAAAGGTATGCGGTGATTTCGTCATTGAGGGTTATTTTAGCGGACGTCTTGTATAGTCGGTGATAATTATTTTAGGCTTCCCTACCTCGGCTGATTTCACTGACAGGTTCATTTCGGGGTCGTAAAAGTCATCTTAACTTTTAAAAACTTTAACGGAAAAGAGAAAGCCATTTGTAATGACCAGAAATCTAAATTGCTGAAGATTAAACCAAAATAATGGAGTTATTACGCTTCAAGCAGAAACAAAACAAGCTAAGACGCCTTCAATGCAACGTAACAACGGTAGCAAAGGCGTGATACGACTATTCGTGCTCTTAGGATGTCCGCACTGCATATTCGCAAGATTGAAGGCGTTCTGGATACCTACTCCAGTTAGCTACGTGCGCGCCGCGCTCTAATGATTCGATTGAAAAATGTGTTCCGATGAGTCAAAAGGGTTTCATACCGGACCGTGCTGCATTCATTCCATTTCTTCTTGTCCCTTCCTCCTTGAAACAAAAAATCTTATGAGGGACTCGTAAAAGCCCGTACTACAAAGTGCTGCTTGGGCCAGCATAGCCGGAGCGCCTTCAATTTTTGAGTATGTTTCACGCACATCCGCGGAGGTCGAATAGTTGTATCTAGGAGTTGGGATTATTATTTTGCGATTGCTGGAAGTGTCTACTTCGCCTTTTCGGAATTACAGTCGCATCTCATGCTACGATTCTACGAAAGTTTAATTAAAATTTCCTCCTATTTGCATTTCTTCGCACTCGCACGAGGGAAAATAATGAGTATCGTCAGAATTTTTCCCACCGTCGATTTTTTTTTTTTTTTTTGAAAGTAATTGATGACTCTCATTTGAAGCTTTCATTTTCATTGTAAGCGTATGTTCTGGTTGAATTGAATAGATCCTCTGAATCTGATGCAGTGAATCCGTATTTTCTCGTGATCTCGTTTTCAGGGGCCGATTTTTTTCGGCTCTGTCACACGGAGGTGCAACATCCATCGATGAGTCCAACTCGCACCACCGGCCAATCAGAAGCCCTAAGGTAGACTGAAATGCAGTCGAGACTCGTCCTAAATATATTTCAACTACGGTGCAAGAGGCGACAAAATTCGGCCCCAGACGGTCCAGAGGGCTCACCAAACAGATGGACTGCATTTTGCAATTTGGAACTATAAATTCGGGCTTATCTGAAAAAACACTTATGTGCATAGGGAAACTAATGGCACATACGTTGTTTTTAAACCGGACTAGAATTCATAGTTCCAAATTGCAAATTGCAGTCCAGATGATCGATGTTCACCGGAGTCATTGTTTGGATCCAAACTGTACCCCGTGAATTACTAGGGACTTGGTGAATCTGGTCCGAACACGGAGAACAAAACTTCGTGCGAGGGACCCGAAGTTTAGGTCATATGGATCTCTGAAGTTTTCGGATTGAGCATCTGAACACTTTAGGTCTACACTGGAAAAAAAAGAATCTTAAATTTGCCGCCAAGAAGTATTTCTTCTTAAATCAATAATTTTTCTGGTTAATATAAGCTACTTTCTTGCTTAATCCAAGCATTATTTTTCTTGTATTAAGAAAAAGTCAGCTTAAAGCAAGAAAAAAAAAAATTTCTTGGCGGCAAATTCAAGAATCATCATGCTTGATCCAAGCTACTTTTTTTTCAGTGTAGCTGTCGAGGTTCGGATCACACGTCTGAAACCTCAGTTCTTACATCTGAAGTACTTCAGTTGTGAGAACTGAAGTTTTCGGATTGAGCATCTGAATACTTAAGGTCTAGCTGTCGAGGTTCGGATCACACGTCTGAAAATTCAGTTCTTACATCTGAAGTACTTCAAATGTGAGAACTGAACTTTCAGATGTGTGATCCAAACCTCAGCAGCTGGACCTAAAGTGTTCAGATGTTCAATCCGAAAACTTCAGAGATCCATATGACCTAAACTTCGGGTCCCACGCCCGAAGTTTTTTTCTCCGTGAAGCTCTCTGTCTCTGATTGATCCGTACTGATGGATCTGTCACCTCACCGATGGCACCGATCGGATCGATCGGATTGACGCGAAAATTCACTCAGTGTAAGCTCAGCATTAGCAAGGCAAAACTGATTTTACTCGTAGCCGGTGCTGTTTTCCTCCGGACGGTGAACGATGCTGATGATTTCGGTTCTTTTCGTTGCATACTCGTTGCTTTTTTTTTATCCGCCGTCGACGAGCCTCGGAAACGAGTCGGGAGAACCGGGTAGCCCACGTGGGTAAGCCAAAACACGGAAGTGGCGATAGCTGTTTTTAACTGATCGGGAATGCTAGTGCCTCGGTTTTCCGCAGCAGCGCTTTAATCGCGCGTCCGAAGCGCGCCCGCCAGTCCTGATTCTTGCTCTCCCGGTGCATCAGCTGTCGCGAGTCTTCTCGGCCTTGGTCAAGTTTTCTGTGTTTACGCTCCTCCGTGCGCACTACACGAGGTGATCCCGGCGTTTTGTGCGGTACAATTTCGCATTTCGGGTTTTTTTTTTTATTTTTTTTTTTTTTTTTATTATTATTTTTAAATCTCAACGCGCCGCCTCGAGGTGGTCTACTGTGTGTTTATGTTAGTTTCCCTTCACTTTGTATCTTAAGTTTCGATCCGCAAATAAAAAGGTCCTTGGAGAGGACGAAAAAAAAGCGCCAAAAATATTAAATGTTTGAAAATTTATTCATCTTCCCCCATTTTATGTGGCGAAGTGTTTTGACATAATGCCTTTTTTTCAACACGAGGATCTGATTTCATCTCGTCCAGTCGTTCAGATACCGATTCGACATTAAATTACGGATACATTAAATAGTATGCATAAAAAGTTTTATGTCGACTATATTTTCACCCTTTTCAACTCCAATCTGGAATGGAACATGAAATATTAATCGAACACCTCTAACCATCTCCTAACCACTTGTCTTCATCTTTGTTTTATTCTATCTTTAGCGATGAGCCTTTTTTTAAATTCACCAAAAAGTACATGAACACTAATGAACAGGGTAGTTTCTCTCAAGCTGGGATTTGAAATTAATATCATTCTGGGGAAATAACGGGGTAGGCTGACTTTTGACCCGTAATAGTAGCAAGATCTCAAATTCATTTATCGTGACCTTACATTCAGAAGACAACGCGCGTTTTTGACATCCCCAGCGCTCAATCAATACAGAAACTATTGAATTTCACACGAAAGAGTGTTATCAATCGATGCCAGGATACTGAAAAAAATGTGGATTTTCCAGTGCCCTTTACCAATTTCAAATTTCGCGCGTCGAGACACGTTGTTCAACACCCTGTGCACCAATAAATCCCCGTGTTAGTTAATGCAGTGAAACTCAAAGAAATACTCTATCTAAACTTTCCGGGTATTTCCGGTCATAAAATTTTCCTCCATTCTTTTCTCATGGTAAATGTATTGTAATTTACGATCATTTCATCAAAATTGCCCTCAAATTAAAAAAATCACGTATACTTTATCGTCAAATTTGTACAACTTGCAATCAACTTAAACCCTTTCCGATTTAAGGCATAAAATCAGTTTCCCTCATCAAAGCTCAGAAGTGAATTTCGTCGCTAAAATACCAAGCCGCCCTGAAATGAGACGAAAAAAATGGCACCAAACAAAATGTTGGCATAATTATGAAACGACGTATCTGCTATGAATTGCCATATGTTCATATCGGTGTATTTATCAGTGTGCCAAAACACCCAGTACCTATCAAATTAAGACTGCTCAATTAACGAGAGTCCACCATATGACTTCATGCGCAAAGCGGAACCACACACTAGAGTTTTTAGAATGTAAACATGAAGCAAGAAAGAACCAACTTTTTTGAACCCCCTGTAAAAACAGCATATGTACTATCAATCTCCCTGTGCAGACAAGTGCTTTTATGGATAAGCCAGAAAAGTTAGCTCCTCTTTGCGTAATGCAGTCCACGCGCAGTTCCTTTTTGCCACATGCAGATTATTCCACGGTGGCAAAGCAAGAAACTGTAGAATTTGAAGACACCTGTCGCTTGATAAGATGAAGACATGTGGTAGGAGGAGGGTGGGTTATTTATCCCCAGAAGTAGGCAGTACCTTTCGGATTGACTTTTTGACCTTTTTATTTTCAATTAATACCCTCATATAGATTATATACTTATATAGCAAGTGTTAAACTGCACTGCGAGGAGTAAACATTGCATAGAAAAAGACTATGACATTTTTCAGAAAGATTTCTTTTCAACAAATTTTTTTCGTAGGTTGCGCCCACAAATAGTTGCTAGAACTGGGGAAAGAAAAGATGAGACATATGCCATATCAGCCTGAATGCATCAATCATCAGTGGGCCTATTAGTTACCACCTAAATTTATGTTGAATGGTATCGTTCTTTGATGTTATATTTGTCTCCTCTTTTCTTTCCCCTGCGGACTGATCGTTGGAATTGATGGACAAAGCTCTAGACAAATAAGACGAAAGGGATGTGAAGGGATCCTATTGGTGGAAGTGGGCGGTTGCAATGGACAAAGAATATATGTGGCAGACTAACTAACGGCAACTCACGAGAGACCCTTTAGTCAGTCCATCATTTCATTTCCACGAACCGCTCATTTCAACCAATAGGATTGCTCCATATTCCTTATGTCTTCTTTGCCTATAGCTTTGTCTATCAATGTCAACAATCAGCCCGCAGTTCTAAAATAACAGATCTTTTCGTGAAAAACCGAGCAAGTCGCTTTATTTTTCGTCCTCTCCAACGCTAATTGTGTTTTATTACTCAGTGTTAGATGGATGCAGTGACAGGTGTGGAGTTTCCATCCGCGATTAGAAGTTCAGCGAAAAGTACAATCCCACTCCGGTGAAGTTCCGCAGTTTCTCCGGATTTTTCCTCTCCGGATTTTGCTCTTGTGTGGTTTTTCGTATCATGGGTGACCCTTGAACTGACAATGAGTTATATTATCACCGCGATCGAGTGATTAGAAGGAAATCTGCAAGTTGGGTCTTTCACTCCTCTCGTGCGTTTATAAACGGTATTGATGACTGACAGCAGCCACGACTTTGTTTTATCGGTCACTTCACGCTTTAATCGTGGACTCGTTCGGGCTGAAGATGATGGAACACGTTTGGATGGAAGATATGGTATGTTTTTTACGTCCTTCCATCTTAATTTTGATCGAGTCGTCAAAGGGTAAACTGTCATTCAAATCAAGGAATAATTTTTCGTGTTTCGTTCAGAACAGATCTTTATCGTAAAAAGTCCCCCATAAATCAATAGATAAATAATGTATATCCCTTGCCTACGAAAGGTAAGATCATAGTTTATCCAGCGTTCTTATAAGCTGGGCGCACTGGAAAAAAGTCTCTTGGATCCAGAGTCTAGACTCTAAAAAAATATAACAAGAAAAAATACTCTCGATTCAGTCATATTTTTGCTTGAATCGGGACCTCGGGAGCAAGCCTCTTAATTTAAGCGGATTTCCTTTTGATTCAAGTAAACATCCGATCGAATCAATATTATTTTTTCTTGTCGAAGTTTTTATGAGTTTGGTTTCTGGATCTGAGAGACTTTTTTCCAGTGCTACTTCATAGTTAAAAGAACCAAAAGCAGTTCCGTACGAAACGGATTTAGTGTGTAGGAGCACTGAAAAATAGTGTAATTCCCCTTCGGAAAATACACTAAAAAAGGTCGGATGACTTGGACACAGTGTTAGCCCATATTGGGTTTAGCACAGACGTATTGATTTTTTCTATCGATTATTTGAACCGCGTTAAACAGAAAGGAACCAAGCCACATCAGCTATTGCCAAATTTAATTTAGCACTTTAATTTTTTACATGAAAACGATTGTGCGGATTTTCGTGCAAATTTTAGTGGATTTTCTCCATAGTACGAAGCAAATTCCTTAAAATTTTCAGAGGAATCCACACAAACGGTCTCTCGTAAAAAAATATATTGCCCTGTTAAATTTGGCAACAGCTGATGTGGCTTGGTTCCTTCCTGTTAAACGCGGTCCATTTAACATAGGTTTATACGGTTGGAATTCGGTGTTGCCTAATTGCTGGATCCGCCTCTGACTTTTACAGGGGGAATCTTGGGGTCTTAGGCATTTTTGACTGTAAATTTCACTGATTTTGCTTCAGATCTCATACAATAATCAGAAATTTTTTTGGCAGAAATTGCTCTGGAGCATTCTTGTAATAAATTGAATTTCTTGTAGTCAATTTTGCAACCTCGGAGTTACGTTCATTCGTCGAAGTTAGATCGAGAATTTTCTTCACCCTTTTTTTTCATTCACTCCTCCCCCGCTGGAAGTCTCCGTTCGCTATTAAGTGCATTATTCACTCGCGTAAATCCGAGGCGATGATATATTATCATAAACTACAGAGAGATAAGGCCGAAAATGATGCGTCTTTTTGCGGCCGCGCGTAATATCTCGAGTGAAGTTATTGCACTCACAACTCGATCGCAAATCAATTCATCACCTGCCCGTTTCTACTCCCAGTTCCTATCCATCATCCATGCATGATTTTCCCATTTGAGAGGATTGAGGGATCCTGTTGCAAGTCCACGATTCCCGCCATGAATCAACATTTCGGCATGCAAATTAACAGGAGTAAGCTGATTGTTTGTACCTCTCCCAAGAACAGAGACAAATACTGCCGTGCTGAGGAAAAACGCCGTATCAGCCTTCAGACGTTGCCAAGCTTCCTCCGATAAAAACCGAATTTACCTACTGGGAAAATTGTGAATATTACATTCCAAAATTCTTCAGACAATTTTGCACGCAATTTCTTATTCTTACTATATTATAAAATCCTAAGCCCTAAAATGGGCCTGTTGCAAACTTTTGCTAGAGCAAAACTAAGAGTTGTTTCTTATAGATAATGCCTCAAAAATCACGATGAGCGCATCGGCAAACTCTGAAATGCACTCAAAACTTCACAAACTGCGTAAGAAATTTGCGGTTTTTTGAGCTTCCCGCTTCAAAAACGATACTACGGCACAGGTGAACATTTTGTAAGAGGAGTCGTTCCATTGTCGGCAATAATCATCATACCCGACGCCAATCCGCCAAAACACGTTTGATGGGACGAGATAACACCTGAACTGGATTAGACCAGATAACAATCGGTGTGTTAACGTTCATATTTTCCACGCCCGAATTGATTGGCCTTGAACCATCCTTGAATTACGCGCGGAACTGCGTGCAAGCGTCGGCCATGATGAATATCGCCGACGATGGAGCGACTCCTCTAACAAAATGTTCACCTATGCCGTAGTATCGTTTTTGAAGCGGGAAGCTTAAAAAAACGCAAATTTCTTACGCAGATTGTGAAGTTATGAGTGCATTTCAGACTTTGCCGATGCGCTCATCGTGATTTTTAAGGCATTATCTATAAGAAACAACTCTTATTTTTGCTCTAGCAAAAGTTTGCAACAGGCCCATTGTCGAGATCTGTTCCACGCTGTCCTGAAGTTACCGTTAGGGCGAGAGTATGGCAATTTTACGGAATTGTGACACCTTATGTGCTGCAGCACGGCGCGATCTCCTTTTTTTGAAGTTTTCATATTTAATCGAGTTATTGCGAAAAATCTGCAAATCTATTTTTGCCTATTTCGCGACTAATATTGATCCTATGAACTTGAAATTCGTCATTATGAAGGGGCAAGCTGAAATGGTTATGCTGAAGCTTCTTGTAATCTATAATATCTGAAACTTTCAAGGAAAAATATGCATGAATGTTGCCAAAAATTAATGTCTTGTTAAGGGAAATTTGGCACCTCGCGAATGCTCATACGGAGTTCTTCCTTATCACGGCAGGGTAGGTACGTGGCTCTTGTGTCACGGCAGTGGTGGAAACTTTTACTTTCTGGACGCCACCAAAATCTTCGAGTTGTTGGCCTCCGAGCAATGTGTTCAACATTTTTTACGAATGTTTGGCTGAAGAGAAAATATATCGCCTACGTTCCTAAGTAAAAGCTCCTATCTGTTATGTCATCGAATGCAGCTGGGTCTTTCTTATTCACAATGAAACATTTTACACCTTGGGCACCGAGCAGTGGCGAGGCGTGAATGATCGATTATCGATATTCCCCCATTTGAAGCTGTGGTGAAGAATCGATTATTATTAATTTGTTCATTGACTATTGAATATAGCGCTACAAACCGAGGAAAAATCCATTTTAATGAGTTTGGTCCAGAACAAGCGGAAAAATTCATGAAAAAAAAATCTGAGATAAACGACAATTCTCCCCAAAAAATTGAGAGGCCGTGGCTTCAACTGAGGGAAATTCTGGAAAAAAAATAATAAAGGAAACAAGTCTTATTTTCACCCTTAGAACATCCTCCAGCAGTATGGCGATGTGACCCGGATGGGGCAGCTGGTACCCTAAATGGTTTAAATTAAAAACTGCTGTGGATAAGTTTGTTGGGGCTTCATTTCGCGTGACAAAATCGACGTTCCCTCCAGATAGGTATCGTAAAAGTCCTCTAATTGGTCTTTTCACGGTACGCTTTTCCATTTCCCTTTCGTACGTACACAAAAAGATGTAGCTGGAAACGCATGTCTATCGACGGTGTAGAACGGTAGCGATGATTTAACTCTTGAAGACTGCATGGTATTTTTATTCCGAGCAGTTCAAGAACCGGGTTATGCTCTCTCTCTCTCTGATAATCTAGAGGAAAAGAAAAAGAAACTAAGCTGCCAATGACCAGGTAATGGTTATCAGTCTATCTTTCTTACTCGACATCCGGACGTTCTTTTTCGCGAAAATGACCCAAATTTGTTGCCTCGTTATGTAAGGTCATAGTATTGGTTTTCTTTGAGAGTAGTGATGGAAAATTTTATTACAATGTATACTAGTTATCATTCACATGCAAGCAGTTGTGAAACTGGATGTCTGCACCACCTACGAGTAACATGTGTCGTAATATTTTTGCTCCCGTGGAAAACGGAAATAATCGATGATTCGCTAACTCACTTGGACAGCCGATTATTGATTGGCTGATTGGCATATAAAAACTAACCGAAGTGTCTCTGAAACTAACAGTAAATGTGGTCTTCGTTTCTTCAGGATATATTGTATGAATTAAATCTGATTTCGTGAATTTTGTCCGAGAAAACGGGCGCACTTATACGTGGGATTAGTTACGACCGTACTCAAATCCGTTTCAGGGCTTCTGATTGGCCATCGTTGTAGTTTTAGCTCATCGATAGATGAGGGGCTCGGAGGACTAGGGGCATAAGTGTAGTTTTTGAAAAAATTAAGCCGTTAATGATTTCAAGTAAATCTAGTCTTAATGCGCATTCTGCGAAAAATTCGCTCCCAAATTCCGATTTTTCAGCATCAAAAAGTCAGTTTGATCTTCCTTTCTGCCATAAGGATCCGTGTAATTTCGAAACTTCAAACACGTGTTTCTTGAAATAGCAAAATCTGCACTTTTGCGCCTTGTCCTCCAAGCCCCTCAGATGTTGTTTTGGTACAAACGTGGCCGCTCTCAAAAAAATTCGGTCACTGTTCAGCTTTTAACTAGACTCAGTGACGATCCTCGTGAGATGGCAATACTTTTTGCCTCCAAATCAACTCCATTTTAAATACTCGATTCTTTTACGTACATTTAAATGGGCGAAACCTAATGATGCCACGTTTCAAGAATCGTTCCCGATCGGTGAAGGATTAAGTATCAAACTTTTGTTTCTCCTCCAAGAAACAAGGGATGCTCCTAGTACGTGTCACTTTACTGTATCGTGGTTACCTGCCAATTCATTCCTTTCGCTCTCTAAAACGTTTAAAACGCTCCTGTTGATCGCTTCAAAAGCCGTTTGCATTGATTAGAATCGGTTTCGTTTCCAATCACTACGCGACGAAAGATTGTCTATGTTTCACTTGCTGTGTCTGCTTTTCTTCATAAAAAACATCATGACCGAGTGTGAAGAATCCCATTTTTCCCCTACATTGTAGAGCTGAGGAAATGCGCTGTGTACTCGGTAATGTGAATTACGCACACGAACAAAAAATGAAGTCAGTGCTTCCCAGATTCCTGGTTATCTATACTTCCCAGTAATTCCAGTTACGTTCACAAGTTGTATTTGTATGATATGCAGAGTCAGAATTCTAGTAGTGCCCATAGATTTTTTGAGGATCATTTCTAATCAGGACTCTATACGGTCAACTGCCCAAGTATCATACTAAGGAGTCCAGTAGTCAGCAAAAAATTTATGACTGCATATCATGCGGGTGGTAAACATGACTATGGTTATGTTCGCCAGCTGCAAATGTAGAACTACTTGGCTACTAGGTTTCCTGGGGCTCACAAAGAGTCAAGAATCAGGGGACCTTTGCCGGGTACAATTGAGCTGTAGATTTTGAAGCTCCAAGAATAAACCATGAGGGGAGGGGGGGGGGCGAAAAAATCAGCGTTATCGCAAAAATTGAAAATAATTCAACCGGTAATTTAGAGGTAAGGTCGTGGAGTTTTTAAGGCCTAAAAAGGCAGCCAACCTATAAATTCCAATAATCCAGCGTGATTTTATTATTACAATTTTTGCGACTTTTCGATTGTAAAGCACACATTTATATTTGACTTATTTTTTTGAATAAATTCACTCATTTTTGTGGTAGGACTCTCATGTATGAACATTCTTAGCCATCTTGGTTTGATATTTGAATTTGAGGATCGGCATCGGCATTTTCTGGTGTTTTTCGTTAACTGCCGTTTAAGCCCTAAGAGCTCCATATTTCGACATGCCCGGACTCTTCCTGGATAGGCTTTCTATATTGGTTACTAGGTTTCTGGGGGATCATAAAGAGTCAGAAATCTGGGAACTTTTGAGCTTTAGCTCTTAAAGCTCCAAGTATGCACCTTAAGAGATGGGACGAAAAAAACCATCGTTATCGCAAAAATTGAATTTTCAACCTGCAGAGTAGCGTTCGAAACCAGTGGCAAATTCCTCACACCGAGCCTTTTCCCCTTTACCTCGTGGAACGCTCCAACTTGCACTTTTGCTAAAGGCCTCGGCTCTGCTGGTTTCGCAAGGAAGGCCTCGCAACGCGAGAAGAAGTTCACTCGAACGGAACCGAGTCTTCGACTCGCCAGCAGTCGGCTGCATCCCACGTCCCCCTCCCGTCCCCGCGGCCCCCGGGGGCCCCCTAGCTGCGGGCCGGGGCCCTTTCGGAGCGGCGCGCGGAGGAACCGGGCCCCCCGCTCCACGCCGGTCGGTGCCGGTGCCGGGGCTGTCCTTGAAGCGCCTCACCTGTCTCCACCTTCCCCGTGCCCAGTTTTCAGGTTCAAGGCCAGCCCCGCAACCCGCGACTCGCGCAACGCCGAGTCTTCCCTTTCTTCCGAGGAGATGCCTTGAGAAAGTCCTGCATGCCCCCCTGCCCCCCCCCCGCCCCCCGCCGATCCCCCGGGAGGGCGCCCTGCCCCGGTGCCGGCTTCTTCCTCCTCGGTCGCGAGTTCTGTCATCGTCATCTCCCGGCCCATTGTCGTAGGCCAGGAGCTGGCCTCCCGGTTGCCACGTCTCGTCGTAAGGCTTCGGAGGAAACTATTTCGGGGCTGTATTCAGGGTTGCCACAGTCAGGGAATATTGGGAAATGTCTTGGAATTTTAAAAAGTCAGGAAAAGTCTGGAAATGTCAGGGAATTTTAAAAAGTCAGGGAAAACCTGGAAGTGTCAGGGAAAATGATAAAAGTGTCATGATGATGATATGATAAAGTGTCAGGGAAAAGTTGGTAATTCACCTTTATTCGATTTCTAGTTTGACGTTTTGGACAACAAATTCTGCCTGAAAACTATTTCAAATATGTCTTTCTGTCAGCTGGTATGCTTTCAATTGTCAGGGAATTTTACTCCAATGTGTCCGGGAAATGTCAGGGACTTTCATTTTCCAAATTTTGTGGCAGCCCTGTAATATTCCGTCGAAAATCCGGTGAAAATTAGAGAGAGGGGAGGAAGGGGGCAAGACCAATGTACGTAGGTCATTCGTTGCGCATCTTTTTGAAATCCAGTCCCCTGCCCGGCCATAACTCGACCGCAGCTAATGTGACGTCATATTGGCTGCTCCCGTAAGAGATACATTGCGGACAGCCAATTCCAGGTCACTGCGCAGTAGAGTTCCAAAACTCGTCATCGGGAACGACTGACCTGTGTAGATTGGTCTTGAAGGGGGGAGGGGGGGAGTTCTGCTTTGCGCATTGGAATTCGTAAGGAGGAGGTCCTGGTTCACGACGTAGCGGTTGGGCTACGAGGGGAGGAGGATCAAAAACCGAGGTATGCCCGTTACGTAATATCTGGTAGTCCTTCTGTTGTTCAGTTATCACGTGTAGAAATGACATATCAGCCCTCCATTGATGCTCAGATTATGCGTAGCTTGGCCCATAATTTGCTACTAAACGTGACAAAATATTTTTAGGAATCGGATAGGTACTGTCAGACATCTTTCAATTTGAACTTTGAAGAACCCGCACTATTAAAAGTTGTGGAGTCAAATTCTATGCCGGAGTCTACATTACACTCAAAAATTTCGAGTGATAAGATTGCGGAGCGGAAGCTACTTTCCTTACGGAGTGACTTACACACTATTACGTAGCGTCATACGCTTTTATGGTGCTAACTTCACTTCGCATTCATATCTTGCGGGGTTTTTGAGCGGTTATAGACTCCGGCACCGAATTTTACTCCTGGACTTTTGACAGTGCAGATTCCCAAATTGCGGTTCGTAGCAGACAAGCATGTAGGAGTTTGCAAAGTATGGTTTGGAGAATTACGTTACTGATTTTTCTAATCAGAAGCTGCGTTACTGATTTTTTCGTTTTTTTTTTTTTTTTTTTTTTTTTTTTTTTTGTTCGAGGAACAGTTAATTTTTCCAAAATTAATCTACACGCCGAAAATTTTTCGATGCGCGTACACTTCATTTGAATTGAATGTTGCTCCAAACGTTACTGTTATTAACCATTTCGAATTCGAAGAATTAGGCCCCCAAATGCAAAAACTCCCAATGAGACACTGTCACGGTATTTTTTGTATTTTTTTCCTTTTCAATGGAGAAATTTTATTTTGATTAATTACAAGTTTTACCTCGATCAAAAAAAAATATACTACTATCTCAACAAGGAAATTTACACCTAATTAAACGCATGAACAATCAAGAGAATCATTTGAGTAACTTTGTCCATGTCTACTTTATTAAAGGTATGAAGCAACGAAAGCTTTATTTCACAATAATTATCGGTGGTATTAATATAAAAGCCAACAACAAGCGCCCCCCTTTCAGTACATTTTATTTCCTCAACGAAAAAACGGACAACTTTTCCTCTTTTCGCAATCACACAGCACCTCCCCTTTTCGTTCATTTTATTTTTTCAACTAAAAAACAGACGACTTTTCCTCTTTTCGCAATCACACAATCACATAAAAACACTGGCCTCGATCATCCGAATTACTTCAAAGAGAAATGAACGAAAATTATTGAAATGTGCGTAAACGTGATAAGCTAAAACGCCTGAGGGTAGGTCATGAAAATGCATCAACATTTGTTTCGTATCTTATATACTTTTGACCTGAGTGCCGAGATAATCTCGAAGAATCGATAGTAGAGTAATGCATAGGGTTAGGTTGAACTTTTTACGTCTTTTCAAAATTTTTTCTCCAAGACCAGTCCACTTAAGTCCCCCGGATGAGTTTTAAGACCCTACTGCGCTTTGTCGGTAGGAATTTTAAATGCGAAACCCTTCTTACGGGAGAAATCAATGAAAATACCAAAACCAATTATAATCGTATGTTTGGTCCTCTAGTGATAATTTGTACGTGGGCAAATTTTTCCATTTTCCACGCTCTTAAGTCCCATCACACGCACATGGTCACACTTACGATTCTAATATAGACGTATCCATGCTAAGAGGATATTTGTTGCATACAAACACTATGCACAGCGTTCCTTTTAGCATACATACGTCCGTATGAACTCTCAAATTTGAGTCTTTCTTGATTAATTAAAATCAATTAATCAAGAAAGACTAATTAAGGATGTATGTACCGCGTTTTTCGTGAAGTTTAAATGGGAAAAATTAATCCTCGATGCTGAAACCCTCAAAGTCCTTAATCCACTCGGAAAAAAAGAGGAAGGCAGATACGCAGTATATTGGTGTACCGTGAGCATCTGTGTGTTGCAATGATCTAGACTCTGTATATGTTTCGTAACTGTTCCGCCTGCTTAAGTTGTCACTACTTGTGTTGGTGGTGTTATTTCAAAATGATCAATGCTTTAATTACCATTATTCACGCAGTCATAAATGTGATACATTCAAATTGACATTTTCCGGGTGCGGCGCGAAGAATCCTGAAACACAGTGGAAGAAAGAAAGAGGAAACCGAGGGAAAATGTTTTGTGCTGACTTCTGAGCAACTCGGCAAAATTTCTTCAGCAAATTTCTTATAGGTGCTCGGTGCCAGCCATGCACAAACTAAAGGTCATCCATGACTGACATCAGGCGCCTGAGATGAGGAGTAGGTTAAAAAAATGTGACGCGGAAGAAAGGCGATTTTGATCTATAAAAACTCAAAATTGACACCATGGAAAAAAGGGGGTGTCGGTGTACCCCATACATATTGAGACAGGCAATGCCCAAACATAAAGGACTAAGTCGAAATGAGGATCGTTTGAAGTGCCCACTTCCATAAACGTAATTTCAAGGAGAGAAAATCGAAATTCTAAACTGCCGCATGCTCAGAGAACGACACGGGTCGACTCTAATGCCTCTTTACGCCCTATATATGCGCTAAAATGGATTTCATTACTTTTAACTTGCTTTTTAGATAGCTATACTGGGAAGAAATATTTCAGTTACAGAGCCTGAAATTCGGCTTTCATTGAACACCGACGTTTGTTGGTTCAGGTAGCCGAAGCTTTTAGCCAGGAGAAACGAATTTCGGTCAGGTGAACCTTAGCTCGGTTTCTGTTCCCGAAAGCATCGGTTATGTAAACCGAGAAACTTTGATGTTCAATACGAACCGCAGTTTTTTACTTTCTCGCTCCCCTTGCAGGCAGAAGAAGTATTGCCATCGTGGGAAGAAAAAAAGATAAGAAAAAGAATGCATTTATTCTCTCCGTCTAGAGTGTTTTTTTTTTTTTTTTTTTTTTTTTTTTTTTTTTTTTTTTTTTTTTTTTTTTGGTCAAAATCTCAGAATCAGATTTTCCAACCTAACTTAATGAAAATCAGTGCATTAAAAACGTCTTCTTTGCAGACCTATGTCCCTCTGCCCGCAGGCGGTCGTAAATAAATTACTAACTATTAAGCACGAGTTATCACTCCTCGGAGCCGAGTTAGATTTACCATGGGGAGGAATTGAATAGGCGCCAACGCGGGCGGAAGGAAGGACGGATATGAATGAAATCGAAAGCGTTGCGTGTTGCATCACACCGCACTCCAAGCTCGCACCATTCACAGCCGAGCGCACCTGCTCAGCGGGGAGCGGGAACCGTCCAGTGTGGCCGTGTCGACAATTTTAATCCCCTCCTCCTCACATGAAAAATCCTCCAATTTTCCGCTTTGTTTGACCGCTATGTATTTACGTGTCGTAGTTTCGTCCAGGCTATTTATACCCGCGCTTTTTGCGGGCTGAAGCTCTGATATCACCGAGTTAATTTAATGATACATGAAATTATAACTTGGGAGGTTTGTTAATCGAGTGACACATTTCGGAAGGACCATTCAAGTATCAAATGGACGTATTTCTGTCAAACAGAACTATCTGCATTATGACGTGAGCCCTGTAATGCATATATTCTTACGAATCTATCTATAGTAAAGGTCTTATCAGTACAGAACGTCTAAAGTATCACCGTGGCTTTGTGCGCCTTCCAAGCCCCATGATACTCTCCGCTTTGCCATGCAGTTAGTTTAGTTGCTTATCCGAACCAAAACCAACTAAGGCCACTGATTCAGTCGAGTCACGCACTTACGAACGTATTGGCCGGTATCATCATGCATTCGATAAGAATGAAACGCATGTTTGAAGCGTAAAAATCAGTATTTTCTCTTTTATTTCGTTACCAATGAAGTTTTTACATTTTTTTATTCAATTTGCCGGCGATTGCCAATGAGCGACTGTACAAGGTCTGAACTAGAAGACAATGAGATTTCCTCCTCAACACTTACGGAGAATACGATTCACACAACGGAAAGTTTGGAAATAAACTCCTGGTTTAGATTTTGTCAATATTTTTAACTCAGATCAAATGGAAGTTAGATCATACAAATGACGCCACACTGGAAAAAAACACATTGGAGCTAGAGTCCAGACTCTTGAAAACATTGACAAGAAAAAGGACTCTTGATTCAATCAGATTTAAGCTTGAATCAAAAGGAAATCCGCTCAAATTAAGAGGCTTAATGGTTCTTGATTTAAGCTGAAACCTGACTGAATCAAGAGTATTTTTTCTTGTCGATGTTTTTAAGAGTCTGGACTCTAGATCCAATGTGTTTTTTTTTCCAGTGCATCTGTATGTTTTTCATTTAACCAATGTTAATTGTAAACCCTTATATCTTGTTCAGAAGTTGATGACCAGACTTCCTGTTGTGTGATTCGTTTTCCTACAGAAATTTTGAAGAGGAAACATGTTATGTAGTGCTGTAACTCATACCTTGTCTAGTGGCCTGTTGCCCAAGACAGATGCAATGCGCATGAGAAAGGAATCATAAGCGTCACGCAGAGTTTTAATTTAAAACGTAGTTGCGTAAACGATTGAGGGGTGTAGAAAGTAGAGACTTGTTTAAATTCACACAATGAACTTTGAGCGAGCAGCCCTCATAACAGTCGCTGCACTTGTCTGTTAGTGTGCACGGCTAGGGTTCAAAACCCTGGAAAAAATGCGTGGCGCAATTCAAGAACTTTCCCTATTTCCCTAATTGAGCAAGCTCAAGGTTTTGCAAGAGAGCGTTCACCCGTGATGGATGGATTCGAGAACAGGGAATTGATGGGTGACGCTGTGAGTAGATCTATGACTTATTGATCCGTTCCTGATCTCAATGTTCCCTACATAAATTACCCCACCCGGCGTGATTGAGCGCCGGTTCCCTGTCGAACATCGCCGAGTCAAATCGCTTGTCAAGTAACTGCGTTGATTTTTTTTAAACAAAATCTATAAATAGACGGGGATCCGACTGGTTTTTGGACTTCATAGTCGAGTCGGAAGCTAGTATTTAAAATTTGGTAACGCGATTTTGTAACTATAGGATTTAATTGTATGCACATTGCACCTCAGTTAGTTCAACATGTGATCTACTAAAAGGATCAAGCTATTCGGTCGTGCTATACATATACCGAAAAGAGCAGTACAATGCCAAAATTTTTAAAATGTAGTTTCCTCCAAAATTCGACTAATTTAATTTGAACGAACTGACTTATTTAGATAAAAGAGCAAGACTCAACTTATTTGTTAAAAAAATGGAAATGAAGGGACAACAGTTAAGGAAGTTATTCGAGGGAAAACAGTAGTAAGTGCACATTATTCCGCGAAACAGAGCTGTCCTTACTGCTGTCTTGAGTAAAGTGGTGACTATTTCCGCCAGTTTTCTACATCTAACTTTGTTTTTTGTGTGTTCAATAACCCGCCTACATCATTGTACCATCTCAAAGGCAAATACTCGACCCTAAAGTTTGCCGAAATCAAAATCGTGGGATTTTTCTATCGTATTTGTTTCGTTATTGCAACGGCAAATTATTGTCATCTTTCGCAAGGGTTTTTTCCCGTAGTTACACTTTGAATTTTCTGCGAGCTTCCTTATAATTTTCCTCTTTATAATGTTAAATCGAGTCACAGTGCAAACCGTATTGGGCCTCCTAAAGAGCTGTTTAAGGAACGATCGTAAATACCGTTTAGTGCTCTGCTCTCCCCAATTCTACGAGTCACCCCCAAAGAGGGAATGGAAATCGCCCCCTGCTCCTCTCAAAATGGTGGCGCCTCTGGATTAAGTTCTTACCTCCGCCTATGATGATTGATGAGCAACGCACTGGGCGGTCCATTCAACAAGACCCGGTTTGACAAACTTCCTCTGCTTGACATTCGTCATTCATCTCCTGGCAAAAACAATCGTTATTTCCTGTAATCAATCGTCGAGTCCATATCGCTGGGTACGCAACGCGCCGGAGTCTCAAAAGTATTTCGGTTGTTGTTGTTGAGAGTTTTTAGAGATTTTATATTGTTTCCAAGTCGATTGAATTATTCATCGCGCTCTTCGACTGTTATGTCGGCATTCTGGAAATATTTAAGCATTTGTCTCCGGGAGGATTTTAGCGAAAGTGAACATTACACAATACGCTGCGACTTGAACGCATAGTAAAGATTGTAAACACTCGTTGTCCACTCTCCTCTTTCCGTTTTCCTGTTTCCCTTTTTTATCCCCCCTTTCGCGACGAATGTTTATTTTTAACCCGCGCTGAAAGTAAAATATGCAATCTTGCATTCGTTCGATACACACGGATCATGACGTAGCCGGGAGGGAATCATCTATTCACGAATTTACATCCGAGTCGTGGAGGTGCTTTACAATAAGCCTATATGTAACCCGGGCTTACGTAACGCAACGCGGCCAGTCGTGTGGATTTGCATGAGTTATGATCGGAGACAGCTAGATCTGAAGGAAGTATTTATTACAGGCTTTCCTCAAAATGCACCGGTCTCCCTTCTTTTCAGATCTAATAGATAGGGTCCAGTTAGCCCTCATCTCCTCTCTGATCCCATGGAAAAACTAGGAGGAAGGGATGTAGGAATAGGTGGTGGTTCGAGCTGCGGCTGTCGAATAAATTTTTATTAAAATAGTTTGAGTGGAGATGTTGCATGTGTGAGGAATTTGCGATTTGACTATCGATTCATGTGTAAAAGTTCGAGAGAAACAAGGTGGTGCCACGGGTTTTCTCTGAAATCAACTCCCAAGCTCAAAAAAAGCTCTCAACTTGAGGCCAAAAAGGAGGGTATGTCGACCCACGCTACATTGAGCGTCCACCTCTACATCAAACCAAAGTCTCCATGCGAAGATAGGGAGCAAATACATTAGCAGGGTTGTCGTGTTTTCAGTTTCAGAGTCCCCAAATAAAGTGGCACCCCTCTGTCAATGTATTTGCTCCCTATCTTTGTATGGAGAGTTCGTCTTGATGTAGAGGTGGACTCTTAGGATAGTGTGGGATATCCCCTCCATTTTTGCCTCAACTTGAGAGCTTTTTTTGAGCTTGAGAGTTTATTTCAGAGAAAACCAGTGGCACCATCGTATTTCTTGCGAACTTTTACATAAGAATCAACAGTCAAATCACAAATTCCTCACACATGCAACATCTCCATTATTTGTTTGTCATCCATGTTTCTATTGGGTGTATATGCTTACGGATTTCTCAATGAAAAACACTGTTTCGATTGAATTCTATCTTTTTTGTCAAAGAGCATGGGATGGGTGTGTTGAGTGGAGTGAAAATGCACCCATGTAGTAACATTGAGCCCACAGCTCTTGTCAACCGTAAGATTGAGTGTGAATCAATGTTAGTTGGGTCGCGTTCAGCAGAAAGGGACCAAGCCACATCAGTTTGTGCCACATTAATCTGAGCCATTCAATTTTTCACAAGGAAACGTTTGTGCGGATTTTTGTGAAACTTTTTAGGGATTTGTTTCGTACTCTGCAAAAAGTTTGCTGAAATTTGTAAAAAAAAATTCGCCCAACCGTTTTCATGTGAAAAATTAAACTGTCCAATTTTTGGCAATCGCTGATGTGGTTTGGTTCCTTTCTGCTTAACGCGGTCCAGTGTTCAGTAGTTCTATCCTGCTCTGCTCTCTACGGTGCATTTTTAGTTCAATCTCTGCGGATTAAACTTCAAGTCAGTTTTGTCGAGTTAAAAAAGCGTCGTTTTCCTATCGTTAAGTTAAAGTTAAAAAAAGCGATACCAAACCAACGTTTCTTTAACTCACAAAAAACTAACTTTAAGTTAAATCCGCACGGATTCAACTCTATGAAACCAAGTTTTGTCGACAAGAAACGACGCTTTAAGTCAATATACTATCTCAAGAAAAACGATTTTCCGGTGCGTCGACGTCACCAGTCTAGCTCAGTTTTCACTGGAAAAAAAACACATTGGATCTAGAGTCTGGACTCTTAGAAACATCGACAAGAAAAAATACTCTTGATTCTATCGGATTTCAGCCTAAATCAAGAACCAAGCCTCTTAATTTGAGCGGATTTCCTTTTGATTTAAGTCTGATTGAATCAAGAGTATTTTTTCTTGTCAATGTTTTCAAGAGCCTGGACTCTAGATCCAATGTGTTTCTTTTCCAGTGCTGATTTGTCTCGTCCCAATAAAAAATAGTCAGTTGGTGTAGTTTTTTTTCTTGCACTCCACCAAACTTGCAAAAAACGCACCAAATTCAATTGGCAATTGTCTGTTTGGCATATTCTTAAATACGGTTTTGAAAATCTTACCTCCCAACAGTCGGTCTCTCGACGAATTTTTCGTCAGGTTCAAGTTTCAAGTTGAGTTTTCTTCAGGGAAAAAAGAAGGAAAAAACCTTCAGCGAAATCGGTCGGAACTCGAAGAAAAAAGTACGACTACCACTGTTTATGTATACGGATTAATGAAAAACCAGTTTCACTCCGGTCTCAAACTCTCAGTTTTAGTTTAGCCGAGGCCGTTGCTCGAGCAAGTTAAGTTTATCGTGCGTTTAAGTTCCTGCCCGAATTCCGCGCGCGCGCAGACAATCCCGCTAAAACTGAACTTTCAGCGTGCCCGTTTATTGTGCGTTCAGGATATATTTTTGTGATTTCTAATGTTATTTTTCCCAGAATGGTGAGTCTTCTCAACATTGCAATTCTTAATCTTCATAAGTCTTCTTCATTATATTCTATCCTCAATGAATAATACAGAAATTGCAATGAAAAGTCCAGGGCGCCGCGCTATTGCAAACAATACTAAGGGGGAGTTGCATAAGTAGATAAGGAAGAAAAATTTGCTCGGTAGGGGAAGGGAAGCAAAACTTAAAAAAAATATACATACTTGGATTATAATTTGTCGTTTTCCTGACGAAAGAATGGAACTGTATTTCAACGTTTTCAAATTGACTTAAACAATTTAAACAAAAGAGCAATATCTGCCCAATTTTTTTTAGATTTTTGCCTGTGATCAGAAGATAAATTAGTTAAATGTTTTTAAAATTCAATAAAAAATGTCCAATAGTGTCCTGGTAAAGTGCCATTTGCGGGTGGAAATTTCGCGGCGTTGTAATGGAATTCCGTTCTATAGTTCGAAAAACGACGAATTGACTGGAACTATGCTTAAAACAAAAGGGGAAGGTCATGGCCACGTTAGGGAAAACTTGGAATTAGAGAAGTCTGGTAAAAATTGGTCGAGGAAAACCGGCGAAAAGTATGAAAAATGAGGAAAATGACCCAAATGTCAGGGGAAAAAAATTGCCTTTACCGAAATTCTAAGTAACTTGTCAATAAATTGTTTACGCCTCACATCACGTGGTCTTTAACTTGTCCTCCTAATACAGTTGTTTTATTACTTCGTGTTGTCTCCAAAACCAGGAAATTTCCTTAAACTTTGTTAAGGAAACCTTGGAAAAGCCAGGAGACGCAATTTTTTTTTTTTTTTACCTCCACCCTAAAAACTTCAAAATGCTCCCCCAAACTATACGTCAAGGGGGAGATAATAGCAAAGAGCATTCAATTTTCTCGGTTGATGATAGGGTCGCATTAGGTCTCTATGTTCTCCTTTTGGGGGTGTATTGCTATTGAGCAACACGTCGTCGAAATTTTCTTGGAGAAGGCTAACAAAAGGCAAAATCAGTGACGTGGCGTGGTTTGCGATTAGTCGATTGATCTGTCATTGGAACCTATGGAAAAGGATCGATAAACTGGGAGTTCGCAATGAACTCCTTAATAATCGATTCTTTACCATAGCTTTAAATAGAGAATTATCGATAGTCGATCTTTCCTGCTTCGCTACTGGGTAGAAGGGAGAGGGCAACCCCCGTAGGACCTCTCCCTGCGTCTGAGGCCATTGTCCCCTGGCTACCGAAAGTGTTAATCCTAATAACACTTTAAAGCCATCGAAAAAGTTTCTATTCGACGAGGAACTTCCGCTAAACAGGCGCTGTAAAAACGTGACGTCAGTGATGAGCTCCACTACAAGGCATTCCATTTATCTATGACTTAAACATGTATGACGACACAGTTAGATAATTCTACTAGACGAAACACGTAGACGCGGAATAGATCCACGTAAACATATCCAAAACATGTGAGCCGTTAGGTAATCATTGAAATATCTTTTCGGAATCGTTGAAATGTCTTCGCGGAAATCGCGGAAGTGAAAGCACCCTCGTAACTCGTTCGCGCTTTTCTCCGAAGATATACCCTCTGTTCCCTCTGACAATGAGCTATCTTATTCACAATATGCGAAGCAATTTCGGAAACCCTTTTCTACTGTACTGCGTGGGCATTTGGGCATTGAAAAGAAGTTGGTGTTGCGCACAAAAAAACTTCTGCTTTGAGCCAGTCAATGTAGCCGGCACTGCATCCACTGAATTAGTTGGTACAAAACACCAGTGAAGATGTGCACAATACCAGTTTGAGAGATGTAAAATGTACAGTACCAACTAGGCCAGTTGCCTCAAAATCAGCGGTTTTTTATGTACAGTACGTACTCTTTTTTTTCTGCGTGTGTACGTATTTTTTAATCTAAATTATATGCTAGTTATCCAAACATTGAGTTCCACAAACTTATATCACGGAACGTTATGTTTTTTTTTTTTTTAAAATTGACTTTTAAATGACTATTAAAATGTACTTTCATACTGGAAGAGAGAGGAATAACACTGTTCATATGATCTGACATCGCACTTGAAGGTAAACACGCGTTGCTCATGCAAATCGTTGCACAAAATCTGATTTTCTCTCCAATCTAATCTTGATAAATGCCAAACCAGTTTACCACATTGAAGCTGAGAATATGATGATTAAAATAAATTGACTCTTTTTGCTCTCGGCATTCTTTGCTTTCGAGGACGAAATCGGCAAAGCCCCCGGTGCACCGAAAGGAGGGAATGGGCACGCGAAGACTGCAGGTGTTTTCAGAAAATGTCGAGTTTTCTCACGAATCCTCCAATGGATTTTCAAAATCTCGGGCTTGTTTTAAAGCTACGAGTAAGCCTGATGATACGTTTGCTTATGCCAATTTGTCTTTTGAAGGACGGAAAGTGTAATGTAGGGAAACTTAATATCCGGATGAACCTCTGTAGTTCAGTTGGAAGTACGATCTAACACGATTCAATACATCCACCAAACATTTCTGAGAGCGTGGTCAGATACATGAATGAATGGGGTATCTGAAATACTTTACGGGAGCGCTGAAGCAAGAATCTCCAGGTTGGGCGTAGGATGGATTTTAGAAAGAACACTATCAAAAGGAATTATTGTATCAACTGAAACAGTTGTGAACAACTGTGTTAAAAACAACATTTCTTTTGATAAGACTGTCTCGTGTTTCATGACGTGATGTTTGTCGTCATTTTTTCGTTAGGATCTGCGGACCTTCATTTGCTTTGGGATTTTGGCAATTTTAGTTTGATGCAGCTGTTTTATCACTGTAGGAGTCTCTACTAAAAAATAAGATTAAGTGTACTCATTGTATGTAGTGTATTATTGCAGCTTCTACGGAACTCCCTCTACTCTATCATGGATGAAATGAAATGTATTACAACTAGTATTCACTTCATCAAATGAAGCTAATGCATTACTGTAGTATTTGAGATTAAATGCATTTCCCTTCACTGGTACAATTTTCCGGTTTAAGTTTTTTTTCTTTTTTCCTTTCTTTCATAACTGGATGACATTTAATAAAATCAGCCCAGTTAAATCTAACTTTGTCTAATTTCTTGCAGGGCTTTATTTTTTCAATAAATAAGTAATTGTAAGCTGCTGCCTCGAAGTTTTTTGGGTGTATACAGATTCTGTATTATTTACAAACAAGTAAAAATGTATGAAGAGTTTTAAAGCACTATTTATCTCAATTTTAAGTAATAATTATATTAAAAGAAATTAGGCAACTCAAAATGCAGTTCGGTGGATTTTGGTTGGAGCAGTGCAATTTATTTTTTTTCGTCTTGTCATGCGGAAAATGATCTCGTATTTTATTGCATGCTGCGCGTATATATTCATCACGTAAGAGGGATTTAATAACCTTTTATCCCCGTTTGCCCTTTTACTTGTTTTTATTTATAACCAGTTTTTTTTTATTGGGTTTTCCTCCTTTCTATTAGAAAATAATCCACGNGGGGGGGGGGGGGGGGGGGCGAAGGAAATATTAAATCGGCGATTTTGTCAATACGTCGCTTCCTGGACGGAGGCTGAACGTAACTCCATTCCGTGGTTGCCAAACTGACCTAGAAAAATCGATTTTTTACCAGTCTACACCTGTGCACTTTTTGTCAAAGATTTTTTTTTTTTATTTAGATTTTTGCGTGAGACCAGATGAAAAATCAGTAACATTTTCAGTCAAAAATGCCCAAGATACTATATAGTTAAGATTGCAGTTTGCGAGAGGAAATTTGGCAACATTGAAATGTAGCTGCGTTCTTTCTTGGGGAAAACACGAATACATTTTGCAGGCGTAGAGTACTACAGCGAAGCCTAAAACACAAGCCTGTCAAAATGTTCTCAAATCTGAAGGTTCTAACCGTAGTCGATGAAAAATTAATGAAGGTTTATAAATTACCATGATCTATCCTCTGTTTTGAAATGAAGGGGAAGTCTTGTAAGCCTACAAATAAACAGAAACTAAGCCCGCTGTAGCCGTGAGATGCTTTTTAGGCGGAATAATCATTTAATCAGTGCTGATATAGTCAGTGTCGTCCGTAATGACGTCAGCCCTCCTCGCGAGATGTTGCAAAGGGATACAAAATATTCACGCAACTTTCATAGCAAGAGTAACCTCCTCCTCCCGAGTTTCATAAGTTGGCGTGCGTTTATCAGTTTTCATAGGAACTAGAATTTTTTTATGTGGGGAAGGCGTCACATGGAAAGTTCGGACGACTCTTCAAGACGCAAATGAAGTGTATCAAATTGCGGAAGAATCAAGTGCGTGGATCTGTTTGCAGCGGCAAACTTTTTATTACCACGATGTTGCAGTTTCCGCGGTTACCCCCCTTATTTTCTTTCCTTTTCATTTCTTTTTTGAGCAGAAAACGGAGACAATTAAAAAAAAAAAAAAAAAAAAAAAAAAAAAAAAAAAAACGTATAAGACTAGCTGCCCGCTTGAACTAACCTTTTTGATAGTGAGAATATCACCTGAAGTCGTTGAAATATGACTTAATTCAAAGTTGTAAATTTAATCCCAAAAATCGCTAATGTAATATTTAAAGTCACAATTAAATATTAAGTGGAAAAAATCAAACGGGTGATCAGGAGGGCAATCCGAAGAAAGTGACAGCGAGTTGTCCTTTCTCCCTGTTTTTTTTCTCAAAAGAAAACCAACCCAGTCGAATCCCACAGCAGGACTTTATTTTTCGTTGCAAGGCAGACATCGCCCACAAAAAGTTGAATATGCCACCCCTCAACAGCCGTGTTCGAAAAGTTGCTGCACAGTTGGGACCCCATCAATATCACTTTTTTGCAAACTTTTCCCTTCCATGGTGTCTAGCATCAGGAAAAACCGGAAAATATCAGGAATTTTGGCGGATCAGGAAAAAATCAGGAGAATCGGACGTTTTATCAGGAATTTTTCTTACGCAAATCTCCTCAGCGGAGAAAGTCTTACTGCTATTTGCCTACCGTGCCAGAAGTCGAGAAAAATCAGGAATTATCAAAATGAAAAAAACAGGAATTTCTTATAAAATATCAGGAAAATACCAGGATTTTTCAAAATTAGAAAATACGAGACACCCTGCCTTCAGTTTTTCTCCTATTCTCATTAAAAAAGCAAAATATTTACAATCAATACAGGTTATTTCAAAGAATAGGGAGGTATTTAGGGTGGATAATAAAATTTCACACCACATTAATGCAAGTTTTAAACGATAACTCATACGACCCCTCTTTATTTTTATTCCCTGGTTAAAATTATTTTGAGATAACGTCAGTGAACTGTTCGGGCTTTTACGGATGCTTACAACAGTTTTTCATTTTTATGTCTCAATTACATCGACAAATGTTTTTGTCTCTCCATAAATATTCTGATATATTAATTAATTATTTTTGGTTCCACGAATACAGGACACTTAGGGAGAGGAAAATCTTTTTTATACTTAATGACAGTCGAAACTTTTGAGTGAATCGAGGAATCGCTCTATTCATTAGCGGTGCAGTCGGCCTTCAAGGTCCGGTCTCGGCGCAGAGTGTCAGGGGGATCTCGGCTATAAATTAATATCTGCCCGAAACCGAAAAGTGGGCAGAAAATATGCTGCTGAGTAGATAAACTAATAAAGGAGGTATTTATCTCGAAACCGAAGGTTGCCAGGAATTTAGGCTGGTTCTTGAATTTTGATGAATTCCATAGATGTTTTATTCATTCCCCTCTCGCTTTTTTTTCATTCAGCCGTACGCGCGAACTTTGTTGATATTTAACTGACACTGCAAAATGTCGTACCTTATTTAGCGCCAGGGGAAATAAATGCATTTTTGCAGTTTTTTATTATTGGTTGTAAAACTCTCTCTCTTTTTTTAATTTTATTTTATTCGGTGGGAGGCAGGCGAGGGTGCTTGACCACCACTGCAATTTTTACGAGGGCTGATTTTTTGCGTTCCATTTCTTTCGCACTGAGAGGAAACAACGTATTGTCTTTTAGTTGTCGTCAAGATTCTTCGAATAAATTAATATTTTCTGGAGATCCTCTGATTTTGTTGTATTCTTTTTTTGTTGCTGAATTTTATTTGCACTTAATTTAAGTGGACGTGAAGCTTTCGAGAAAAATGCGTATTCATCATACCGCACTAATGTCGGATACTTATTATTGGACAAATTTCCGTGAAACTCGAGTATTGACGGTGGATGAATGCCGAATAGGCATGCTTTCCTCTCGCTTTTTTTTTCTGTCTTTCATCTTCATCCAGTTCAGTTCAGACCACTCAGGATGAATGACCTCCAGGATCAATGTTTTCTTAAATTGCATTTACCTTTAAGCGGGTTTAAAGTAATACAAAATTGTGCCTTCGCTCATATGAGGGGTCTTTTTCGTGAGGATGGTCAGGAAATCCATACGCATTATAAAATATTAATAGGAAATTTGCAAGTTCAATAATTAGATAAAAAATAAACAAAAATTAAGTGAAAACTTGAGGAAATAAACAAAAATCGGTTTTCTTCTTTTTTGAGAAAATTCCCTCATAAAATTCTTGGTCCGACCAGTACTTTTGGATACAAAATCAGGAAAATACTACGAATCTTTTTAATAGAAAGTCTTTAATTTTCCTCAAAACATTGAGATCTGTTTGAGTCGAACAAGCTTTACTAATGAGGTAGTGCGCCCACTTGTACTTCTATACTTAACACGAAACTCTTATCATTGTTTGTGTTTTGACTGTTTATGTCTAACCACTAGTCTCATTTTTTGTGTATCAAATTGCGCGTGGTCATCAACAGTTCATTGATTCGCCGAAAAAGCACCGTGCTACCACTAAAATCATCAATTAGAATACATCAGCTATCAGCTTCCCTTCATTCAAATTAGAAAAGTTGCCGCGATTAACTTTTGCGTCAAGTAAATAACGGATTACGTCGGTGATGTAACTTTAAAAAGTTCGATAGCTAAAATTATGCAATGCAGATATGCTAGCCGATAGAACTCGCATCTTTATCTTAACAACGAATGAACCGTGGGTCTTCTTGTCTTTTCCCCCATCAGCGTCTATTGACGTAGATCTTAACTTTTTATTTTTTCATATCGTCATCTATTTCGTCTTAAAAAGAGATAAAAGATTCTGAACATTGAAAAGTAGCCTTTAATTCGCTGATTGATTGTTGTATTGTTTTGATTTTCGCCAATCTCTTTCTAATCAGAATCTGCTCCAACGCGTGTGCGTTGTTATGCGATACAAGTGATTAGTTCACGTTACTGTTTTGCTTGTTGTATACAACTAAATAACCACACGTGTCAATAATTTTTCTTCGTGGTGGAAAATTGATCATTCAATTTTTGTGCTTCACTAACGAACGTTACAGAAGTTATTTCGAATGCTTTTTCGTAGTTTGCTCTATCTAAAGACATTGAAATGTCCACCGTATTTTGATGCTCCGCTCTGCTTCTGTATTCCTCCTCATTCTTTTTATTAACATCCTTTTCTTTTTCTTAAATTATTTATATTACCTGAAGCTCCTCCCCTCATTTCAATGAATTTTCTTCATTTCAATTTGGTGGTAGTTTTCTTGAGCCTCAAATTGTTAAAACATCAGTAATTATTGTCGAGGATTTAAGTGACTTCATCATCTCAATATCTAAACCGCGCATAAGGTTTTGCAGTTCTACCGTATGTTATGGAACGTAGATAAAAGACTACCTTTAGAATTCCTTACCCGATGAGATATTTGACTAAATTCGTCTAGTTTTTTATTTTGATTAATTTTTTTAAAAAAATTTTCATATTTGTTTTTATTATTTGTTTTTCCACCATTTTTTTTTAAAAACGATGATAATCCCTAACATAAAGGCCGATTTATTATGTTTTCGTATAAAATTTCATCCAGCGATTCACAACCAAATCTGAATACTTCTTAATAATTCTTTACGAACGTGTTTAAATCGGTGATTTCAAAAAGTCAAATAAAATGGAAAGAATCGCTAAATTTGGAACTTTTTTAGACAGTCTAAATGACTGTAAGTTTTCCTCCTTCACTTATATGATCATTTAAGTGTTAGAAAATGTGTAGCATGAACGTCCCTCCTTTGCCCCTCCCCACAATTTTCTCAGTTTTCCGTCGTAGAAGTCAGCCAAATGTCACTGACAATGAGTGAACAGAATTTGCCTATCAACAGAGAGCAGAACCATGAGACGAATGATTTCTATTCGAACATTTTTAGTTTAAAAAAATACGAATTGTACATCTGCCCATTCTTTTCTCTCAAAACGAAAGAAAGCTAGAATTAACTTTAAATTAATTTCTAATCTATCACACGTGGTTAGTTCAGGTTTTACGCGATCAGTAGCCTTCGTGCAGATTCTTGTTGCAGAAGCTAGTTTTGATGGATGATTTTAATTCATGACGAGTTTATTTGGACCGTTTATTTTGAAAAGGGCCCAAGTTGTAAAAACTCATCAGCGTTGTGGAAGTCGTGATAGATAAGGGGAAGCAATGCACAAGAGTGTTTGTTGCTTGGGTCCTTTTAAAAACGAACGGTTCATTTGAGGAGCATGCTGGGAGAGGGCTGTGTCAGGAGATAACCTCTCATATAATAAGTGACTATCGGTGGCTTGCGTTTCCCTAGGTGGTGGTAATTTTTGCTTATTATCAGCTCATGGATAATCGTCTCTCCAGATTTGTATAGAATCCACACCTCGCTTACTTACTGCAAAATTCAGAAATCATTTGCCGATGCCTGTTATTAATAAGTTAGTAATGTCTCGGAAGCCGCATCTACATATAACACCATTTTGAACATTGTCTTAAACAGCCCTGCGGTTTTTTTCTATAAATTGTGGTAGTACCCCAATAAATTAGGTTACTAACCCAAGTGTTACAGTAATACCGCAAAAAACTACCGCAAAATTAATTGGAAATTTCCGTATCATCCAACAAATTGGGGTAGCACACAATTTTAGGACATATCCCCTAACATGAGAGGCAAAATTCAGAAATAATTTGCCGATGCCTGTTATAATTAGTAATATCTCGGAAGTGGCATTGAACACCGTTCTGAACTGTGTCTTAAACAGCCCTGCGGTTTTTTTGTATAAATTGTGGTAGTACCCCAATAAATTAGGTTACTAACCCAAGTTTTACGGTAATATCGCAAGAGGCTACCGCAAAATTAATCGGAAATTTCCGTATCATCCACAGCACACAATTTTAGGGCATATCCCCTAACATTTTTTTCCGTGAAGTTTTAGTAGACACACTGGAAAAAAAAAAACACATTGGATCTAGAGTCCAGACTCTTAAAAACATCGACAAGAAAAAATACTCTTGATTCAGTCAGAGTTAAGCTTAAATTAAGAACCAAGCCTCTTAATTTGAGCGGATTTCCTTTTGATTTAAGCTTAAATCTGATTGGATCAAGAGTCCTTTTTCTTGTCAATGTTTTCATGAGTCTGGACTCTAGATCCAATGTGTTTTTTTTTTCCAGTGTAGCATACAATTTTAGGACATATCCCCCAATATTTTTTTCCGTGAAGTTTTAGCAGACACCTTGTTTTTGACGGGATTTCATTTTCAGTTTACCAAAATTTTTCTTTTGTTTCGAAGTTGGACACTTCTTTTTTCAAAATTTAGGATCCTAAAGTGTTTTGCACCCAGAATAACTATGATTTAAGTTGAAGTTGTCGCTTTTAAGATGCGCAATGGACTCATGATTTGTTTTGCCTTGTGTGTGTTCCAGGTCTCAATGATGTCAGAGGGCCCTCCAGTGGCAACGGCGGTGGGAGCGACAAATGTGAGTGAGATGGTGATAATCAAGAAGGAGATAGACGGCTCCGGCCGGGCGAGGGCGGGGGGCCTCGATTGCTCACCCCCGGACAACTCCACGGCACTCCAGTACTCTCCCACCACTACTTCCGGGTTTCATCTTCACACCGAAGACGTGAGCCTTTTCCACCTTTTCTACCCCTGAAATTTTCGAAATCCTCCTCCAACCAAAAGTCCGCCGCTTAGCAGATCGAGTCAATGGAAGAGTTCGGACAGAATTTAGAAACTTTAAACGCTCATAACTCCGTTTATATAAAACTTTGAGATTCTAAAAGTGGTTCCATTCGTTTCCTCGTGAAATTTTCCTTTCGAGGCACCCCATAAAATGGAGATGTTGCATGTGTGAGGAATTAGCGATCTGACTGTTGATTCTTACGTAAAAGTTCAGGAGAAACACGATGGTGCCACTGGTTTTCTCTGAAATCAACTCCCAAGCTCAAAAAAAGCTCTCAAGTTAAGGCCAAAATGGAGGGGATATCCCACGCTATCTTGAGAGTTCACCTCTAGATCAAGACAAACTCTCCATGCAAAGATAGGGAGCAAATACACTGACAGGGCTGCCACTTTATTTGGGGACTCTAAAACTGAAAACACGGCATCACTGCTAATGTATTGTCTCCCTATCTTTGCATGGAGAGTTTGTCTTGATGTAGACGTGGACTCTCAGGATAGCGTGGGATATCCCCTCCATTTTGGCCTCAACTTGAGAGCTTTTTTTGAGCTTGGGAGATGATTTCAGAGAAAACCAGTGACCATATCGTGTTTTTCGCGAACTTTTACATAAGAATCAACAGTCAAATCGCAAATTCCTCACACATGCAACATCTCCCATTAGTGAGATCTGACATGAAATTCCAACAAAACTGCGTATTTTGATGTCTCATTCGTCACATTCCAATTTTTTGCACGATCTCGAGCTCTCTTCCTATTGATTATTTTAAAACTTCGGCTTAGTTCTCTAAGTGTATCGCACGATATGGGCAGTAATGGTAGTATTCGGCGTCTGCAGTTGAGTCTTATCGTGTGTACCGCAAAATAACCATTTTTTCGATGCATTATCTGTAATTTAACTGCGAGGAAACAAACAGCCAAGTTTATAAAAGTTCAATCAGAGCAAATGAATTGAAAATTTATCGATTCCGCGAAATTTGTGGAGGAAAGAAGGAAGAGACCTAAATTCGGATATTAAATACTATCCTCGTGATGATGTATAAATGAAAAATTCATCACATAGAATTTTTTTTTCTTAAAACCTCTAAATTTTAGGGCCAAAAAAGCCCTCATGACACATGACCTTTCATTTTAAATATCTCATCTTTTGAATCTAGTATTTATCCTGAAATGAATAGTTCCAAGACGTCCAACCACCCAAGGAACACAGGTCGCACTAATAGTAATTCACCGCTATCGCTCGGTAAAATCTGCACTACTGCATTAGAGCGTTGTATACAGGGTGTACCAAAAGTCCGTCCCACCCCTGCTAACTTTTGAACGAATTAAGCTAGGGTAATGAAACTTTGGGAATGTTACTATCTCAAAGGGGGCCATCTTTTGGGGGGTCAAAATTTTAGTCCCCCCTCAGGGGGGGCGGGGGGGCCCCCAACTTTTTTTTTCAAATGGCAACCCCTATCTTGTGATACATCATTCGAAAGAACATAAAAAACTAAGAATTTTGGCGCAAACCGCAGATCAATATCTTAATTTTTGACCGAGTAATGATAGGTCAAAGGTCAAATTTGACCTATTTTCAAAAAATCATAACTCCGGTTAAAATTATTGTAAAGAAAAAATAAAACGGGAAAATTTACCAAATTGTGTCCGCTTTTAAGTAAAAATTGCAGAAATCACTTTGCTGTAATTTTAAGGGGGGGCTCGGACCCCCAAATACGTCAATTCAAAGGTCATTCAATTTTCCCGCGAAAAAAGGCAATTTCCCCTAGATTTGCCTCCACATTATCTCAGTAAGGTCAAATTTAGTTCAACATTACGTTGGCAAGTCCCCAAATTTCGGGAAAAGTTAAAAAAAACGAAATTTAAGGTGATTAAATTTGACCGTTTAAATTTCGTTTTTTTTTAACTTTTCCCGAAATTTGGGGACTTGCCAACGTAATGTTGAACTAATTTTGACCTTACTGAGATAATGTGGAGGCAAATCTAGGGGAAATTGCCTTTTTTCGCGGGAAAATTGAATGACCTTTGAATTGACGTATTTGGGGGCCCGAGCCCCCCCTTAAAATTACAGCAAAGTGATTTCTGCAATTTTTACTTAAAAGCGGACACAATTTGGTAAATTTTCCCGTTTTATTTTTTTCTTTACGATAATTTCAACCGGAGTTATGATTTTTTGAAAATAGGTCAAATTTGACCTTTGACCTATCATTACTCGGTCAAAAATTAAGATATTGATCTGCGGTTTGCGCCAAAATTCTTAGTTTTTTATGTTCTTTCGAATGATGTATCACAAGATAGGGGTTGCCATTTGAAAAAAAAAAGTTGGGGGCCCCCTGCGCCCCCCCTGAGGGGGGACCAAAATTTTGACCCCCCCCAAAAGATGGTCCCCTTTGAGATAGGAACATTCCCAAAGTTTCATTACCCTAGCTCAATTCGTTCAAAAGTTAGCAGGGGTGGGACGGACTTTTGGTACACCCTGTATGTTGCCTATCTACTGATTGAAGGGGCTCTTTTTATCGAAATTTGATGCAGTGAAATTGAAATAAACTACAATTTTTATTTGCATCGCAAATTGCCTATCTTTCTGATACGCAGAACTTATTTCTACTATCGTTTGAAATCGGAATGTGTACGGCAAATGATATAAAAATAATGCAATTCAATAGAAAAATGGAAACCTTATTTTGATGCTTTTTCAGCATTGTCCCACTTTTGCTGGGTTAAAAACGTATTATGGACCAAGAAATGTATTACATGAAGCCATAGTCTTTATGCATAGCATTTAATATTTTTTTTTCGTTTACAAGTGGTAAATCTCGGCTTTATTGGACTTTTCAAGAAAAATTGTAGTATTTAATGAATGTTTAAAAAAATCGCAAGCATATAATTTACGCAAAATAGTGAGATGTCTCTTTTGAATTTTCAAAAATTCATCCAACTTGATCAGTTGTGTTTGGGAAATAATCGTTTTGTGTTGTTGGAAACCTTTAAATTTTAAAGAATACAGGTCTGATAAAACCAGACTGGAAAAGCCGTAGGAAACTGAACTGCTGTGGGTGATATCATAACTGTGCTGTTACAAAAAGCGAGGGGTATTATCTCGGTTGATGTGCAAAATTGATGTTTGGACCGATCAAACTGTCTTTTGGGAATCTAAAATTTTCAACCATCAAAACGCAGTTTTATTCGTAGCACAACTGATCCATTGAATTTTAAAATCTTGGCTTCTTGGCCAATCCAGTTTTATCAAGATGCCTCCTAAATTTCAAATCTTAAGTTGCAGCGGAAAGTGTTTCTAAGAATATTTGTCATCATTTTAGAAATTATTCATGATTTTGACTCATTAATTTTAATTTTTATGTTTTCCATTCTCTGCATGAAATTAAAGTTAAAAATTAAAATTATGAAAACCTTTCTTTTCTGTTCGTGAACTCATCGAGAAGATCATGCTATACCTAGTGTATTATGCTCATGCCGTAAAAAGTATCACATGAATAGATATTTTGAAGTATTGTAATTCAAAGTCATCAATATAGTTTCCTATCATTGTAAAACTTGCATTGTCTTACTCGAATTATATCCATTAATCACAGCTGAATATCTGTTTCAGACAAAGTATTCCGAAGAACATTATGGGGCACCATCTCCGGGCAGTCCAGATCATCAGTATTGTTCCAGCACAACACAGTCTTTGGGAGACCCCCTTCTTGATACTATAGACGTGAGTATTATCCTGAACTCTTATTTTATTTTCAAAATGTTTCCCTAGAAGAGACAAAGATAATGGTTTTTAGATTTCTAGAAGAATGTGAGCAGGAAGGGCCGGCCTGGCTTCCCTTAGAATTTTAGCACATTCATTTTGCCTCCAAAAATTAAAAAGTAAGATAGGTAAAAGGAGGGAGATCAAGCACACCAAAAGGACCGCAAAATTCCTACTAAGGAATATGCAAAGGCTGTTATCAGGAACAATTTAGTTTGTATCGTATCCTCCTTGTGTGGGAAGCTCCCCCTCATGATTAGACAAACGTTTTAGGGATGTTTTTTTGTCCAAAAATGTTAAAAATTTCGAAGTCGGGTGACTGCCGTGTCGTTTGAATGTCACTCGTATATATTTTTCATACTTTTCATTCTTCATTTATCAGATTCTGAGAAACAGGCAATGTCTTTTGTTGTCTCTTCGTACCGATTCCTTGGAGCCTGTTTTGTAAGTCAAATTTTTACCCTGGCTCTGCTCATATCTCAACCCTCCACAAGGCAACTCCAATAGATTTGACACCATGTCTGTCTCTCTCTCATTTCTGCTCTTGAAATCTAAATATCTAATCCCTGATTCATATAAGATTTCTAAAATAGAATAACAACAGCCTAGACACGTCCAGCAATCAATCTCCGATTGAGCTGCCATTGAATACTGTTTTTTAATGTTTCCAGTGATGCTCTTTTGTTTTGTCGCTAATAATTTGAGAGTAAAAATCGCCCAGCTTATGCTTCTAAACCCTTTGCATGTGCAAGAGAAGATTAATCCATTTAATTTATTCCTCAATTTGGAAATTTCCCAGTTGACGAGAGATTCAATCAAATACCTAATTGGTGTATTCCAATCATGAGGAAGTTGTCCAGCTATATGTATCACCAGAGTTAGGTTTTCTTTATTTTGATTTATTGATATGGCCTTACCTACCAGCAATCCCCTTCAGCAAAGTGCAGCAAAAACCATACATACGTAAAGAGCCGCCTCTACAGCGCTCTCTGGCGCTCTGCGACTCCTGACCGCCACAGACCCCTATCATTCCATACCCACTCTGGAAACTGGCATTTCCTCATTTTTTGTAAAACCCTCCGTCACCATCCTTTCACTGGGTTTTGCCTTCATTTCTTCTCAGGAGGAACCCAATCAAACATCATTTTTGGAAGCCAGTCTTCCGTCATTCTGCTCACATGACCATAATAGACTAGCTGTTAGATTATGACGTTGAATAACTAACAAAGAAAATCAGAAAAACCATTGGGTGTCTAAGTCTGACCGGAAAGGTTGACTAGGAAGATGAATACTTTGTGAAAATGTAGAGCTAATCTATGATGATTATCGGAAGGTTTGATTCTAGAAATCTCCCAATTTGTTTCATTTCTTGAAGAAAATTTTGAATGAATTAAGAAGTCGTCCGTAGTTTGGGTTCATCAAGAATGTAAGTAAAAATAAATGAGTAACCCTGAATGAGTAGGAAAGTTAATATCCAATTCTGCGATTCTGTGACGTAAGGTCTCATTGATTTCCAACCAGACAACAGCTGAAGATTTCCTTCTTGTCCTTTTTTTTGTATTACCTGCGCATCAGTTGAAAGTAAAATCGTGAGTCCCAGTTCTTGTTTAGATGCATTTTTATTTCAGTAACACTCCGAATGGGAAAACAAATACCAAATAGAATAGGAGGACATCATCTCTCATAATATATGTGATAAATATTCTGGACATAGATCCTGAGATTATGAAACGGTTTCGTCACATGTTTTGTCACACTTTTTCTGAATAACATTTTGAATCGGAATAGTTACGAGGCTGGGATGCTGGTCATTGCCCCATGATCCATTTTCCTTGTTCTTCCAACTCTATGGGTAGCTTTGAGTCAGTCTGGCTTTGTCCATTCACTAGTGCTCACGTCAATCGGGTCCTGATTTTCATCATAATTTCTCGTCACGCAAATTGCCTAGCCTCCTCCCTTCTTTATTCATTTTTCTCTTCATGTATGTTGAGTGTGTATAGATGTGTTATTCTCGTTTTAACATTTGAATATTTTAGATGCTCTTTTCCATCTTTATCAATCACAATAAAGTCAGTTAATTATTTTTGTGCCCTCATACAATTCTGATTGTTTTACAAAAGTTTCGGGTGCCGGCTTCTTGCATATTCGCTAGGACATCCTTTTACTTTGGTTTCATAAAATCTCTGCCGTGTTATCGGAATCATCAGTTTTCGGATCGTTGTTTATCTGTTATTACATCAAAAGGAAAAGTGTGTTTTCATTTATGGATGTACTTCTGTGATGGGAGGCAGTGGGAACGCTTGTTAATTGCATTCTTAAAATGCCTTCAGCAATGGGAAACAACTGATGAAAGGTAGCATTCTAGCACTTATACGCGTTTTCAATTTGTGATTTGTTCCATCAATATCTTTGAAATATTTAGTATTTTTTCTCAACCTTTTTTTGGTGCTTTTGGATGCAGCCCAAATAACTAGTCAATCATTATTTTGAGTATGAACATTTTTGCCAATACGGATGCTATTATGGTGTTTCCTAAATACTTAAAGTAAAAATTGGTGCATGAGATACTCTTAAAATTGTGATTTCGCGTATTCTATTTTAATTTTACTCATGCATCAATCTGCTATTGTGCTTAGTGTTTTTTGCTTTCTTTTTTTTTCTTTTAATTGATGTGGAGAAGTTTAAACATAGGAGTGTTTCTGAACTAATTTTGTGCTCAAATACTGTTCATTGGAATCAAGGATTTTTATCAATGGGTCAGTTATACGGATTAAGTAAACAGGATCTGATGCTAAATTCGTACAGTTGAGCTTGAAAGACAAATGAGCTAAGTTTCTAAATTGATTACTAGTGACAACTAAAAGAAAACCTTGTTCAAAGTTTGTAATGGTCAGTGTCCTATAACACCTAGGAATTTGCTTTGTAAAATTCATCTTGCACCTAGATTCATAATGAGTGAACCTGAACTTGCCTTTACAGGCACCAGGTCTTGAATTGTCACAGAAAAAACTAGTTAACACAGACCAAGTAGTGGTGAACTGACATTGACTATTACTGACTTTGCATGAAGATTTCTTTATCTCCCAGTCAAATTTCTTTGACTGTGTCTTTAATTTTTTATATTGCCAAGATTAGTGCAGCTATTTTTCTGTTCTGCCGTTTTTTTGGGATAGTATTTTTCATCAAGAAAGAGGGGAATTATTGAGCGTATCTAGAAGTGAGGCAGATATTTGATGTAATAAAAATGCAATTCTAAGTCCAAAGACAGCGATTACTTTTGGCTGGGATATGGTGGGTCTAAAATAGGGGGTGGAAAGAAAAAATAGGAGTTTGTTAAGTTGGCAATAAAATATGCATAATCCAGTATGGTATCTCTTTTAGCATCTGTCCCTTTCGGCTGAGTAGAATGGAATGAATTGGTTTTGCGTCTTGTTTTCTTGAAATGTCAACATTTTTCTCTCTGTGTTGTGTGCCCACTTGAATCAGTGCTTTTGATCATACATAATTCCATCCAATTTCGGCCATTGAATGGAGATGGTCTAAATTTCAATCAGAACCTTTTCAGTGTCTCAGATTACTGATTCTGCAACTTTTAGTTTTTTATCTATTAATTAGAGTACCTGTTGCAGAGTTTTGTTTGTTTCTTTGATTATTTTCATTTTTCAAAGTTGATGTATTCTCACAAACGCTGATTCAGTTGGTTTTGTCATTTCCAACGATATTTTTAATTTATTTTCATTTGGTTGATGCAGTAATTGCATGTAAGAAGTATCCATCTACAGTTGATGGAGAATATTTAAAGGCGAATAGAATTTTCAGGAGGAGGAGGGGAGAGGTCTTTTTTCTGTGTGTCCGATTGCAATCTGGCAGTGCGTGTGGAAGTTGAAAGTTTTCGTTAAGTGGCGGTTAGTCTGGCCCAGAGTGCGCAGGTTTTTAGCGCCAAAGAAAGTCAAACATTGTGTTACCATCTTCATCACTGTAGTCGAATGTAATCCTTTTTTACTGTAGAGGAAAACAAATTGCCCCTGTTTTAATTGACTTATTTACTCTTGTCATCAAGTTGAAGTCGGTACAAATGAATTTACCACACTAGTACTTTTATGTATTATGTGATCAGATGGATAGAAAATAATTTTTTCTGTGTACTCATCACAATTTTAACTTGTAGGAATCGTTATTTTCGCTCCAATGTAAGTTACAAAACCATTTCATTGTTTCTGAAAGAAGAATTTTCGAGTCAATTTTTGTTTCCCAACTTGCTCTCGATTTTAGAAAGATGCATTTTCTAGTTTTATTCTGCTTTAAAATTCATACCAAATATGCCAAGCATAAAAAAGAGGTAGAGAAAAAAGAAATAGTGTCTCAAAATTAGTCTGTCATTCTTATCGGCCTTCATTTTATGTGGATCACACATTCAGCTTTCAAAGAGCAACTAGAGTTTGTGTGAAAGAATAGAGTTGTCATATGTTTTGAGGAGCTCAGTTTTTAATGCCGTTCAGTCAAAAATAAAGTAGGTAACTAAAAGTGAAAATAAAGCACATGCTCTACAGCAACCACATTTTACAAAAGTAGGGAGAAAGAAATGAGTTCCAAATGTCTAAACATAGCATTTTATTCAACACATAAAGTACTTGAAATGTTTATTCTGCTATTCTGTCAAATCTTTTAATTTTTTAGGAAGACATCTAGAACTCTATTGTCTCAACTAGTATGCGATTGATTTTCACATTCGAAATATGTAGTTCTGCAAGTGATATGTCATGCATTAGTTTTATGTTGTGAGTTCCTCTATTCTATTTTTTTAATTTTTGATTCTATTGTGGTGTAAATAGCGACAACTTCACAAGTTCTCATTGTGGTGAGTGAGTAAAGTACATAAATAAGAATTTTTGGTTTGGTCTCAATTCATAAGTACACATTCTTGATTATAGATGCAATATTCTTCCCACTAGATGATGTAGTCACGATCACTTATCTATTTTCCTTGAATTGTAAAATTAAAGTACAAAAATGACTTTTGTATTAATGATCGTCATTTTTCCGTGATGTTGACAGTCAGGCTTTCTTTTTTGCAAAAACCGGAGACTATTCACGTTTTGGTAAACAAGTTAGTCAGTGGATGCTAAAAGAGGTTCTGGAATTTTAACCCGTTGACTATTTGGTTTCTCCGAGGATGCGTTTACTGGGTCAGACCCCGTTTTTATGGCTTGTACTTAGATTCTGATGGTTTTGGTGTTTGGATTGGTGAAAATAGAAAAAACAACTCTCTGGTGACGAACCAGGAACCTCTTGTGGAGCTTAATGGACCTTAAAGACATTATAGACCCAATGGATTGTGGTTCTTCAGGTCCTTCCACCTCTTCTCAAAATATGGTAAACATGTTTGATTGGGTCATTTAGGTTTTGCCTTTTCATGGCTCAAGGCAACTTTAGAGAAAAGAGTGTGTCCTCTTTCAAACTTATGTTCCCCTCGTAAACTTTCTTCCTAATGAATTATCATTTTTATTTTTTATGAGCTAACCTCTCCAAATTTTCAGCTTAAATTCGAAAGTTCACCACTGTCAATTGAAAGTCATTTTCAGGTTGAAGCATTTTCTCCTTACGCTACCCATCTAGGGGTCCCTGAAGGTGAGCTTTCGGATTCCTCCAGACTTTAGCAATTTTGAATTTAGTTTTCAAACTTATGCATCTTTTAGTACACAATAGGACTACACTTCCAAGAAATGAAGTCGTAGCTCTATTTATGAGACTCTAAAAGTTGCCAATGTCTAATTATATCTTCAATCGAACTAATGAAATTCTTACAGTGTCCTGCAAGTATCATTTCATCTCTGAAAGATTAAATCAAAATTAATTTTATCATACATTTGTTTAATTAACGAAGTGCACCTGAGTACCACTTATCAAAGCTCAAAATATTTATTCACAATGCCAAGAAATCTAAAACCTAAGGTTTGGTGATTAATAATTGCTTCAGCATATTAACAAACATGAAGGATTTGATAAGAAAATTTCTGTAAGCTGTATGGCGTAAAGTTTTCCTTCTGTTCTTACAATAGTATGTTGTCTACCATCCCTTTTCCGTATTTAGTTTCCTCCTTTCATGAATGTATCATCCAATCAAAATTCTTCCTCTAATTGTAATTGCACATTTTTAGTGAAAAATTGGATGTGAAACTAGATACCATAAAAGACACAGATGCAAGGCAAAATAATTAATACCGTTTTCCTCAACCATTGAAGTCATTTAAAATTAAACTCTTTTTAAAAATTATTGCCATAGTTTTTTATTATTATTTAATTTTTAACTTGGATCATACCTAAAATGCCAAATCGACTCACACAAGTACTTAAGTAGCATTTGTGAAAAGAACTGTCAGAATTTTATTAGCTCATCTGCGTTTTCTCTTTTCTTTTTTTTAGGTTTTATCTAGAATCATGTCTTCAGTAGCCTTCAAGATGTATGAATCTTGGAGGTTTAGCATGCCAACGCAAGTTCCAGCCATTTTTTCATGAGATTATTTTGTTTAATTTTTATTAATCTATTCCGGTATTCCGTATGTTACAGGAGCGGATCAAGGAAGAAGATATTCCCAGACGTTTGTGTTTAGTGTGCGGTGATGTAGCTTCTGGTTTCCACTATGGAGTAGCTTCCTGTGAGGCGTGCAAGGCTTTTTTTAAAAGAACAATTCAAGGTACGTAATTTATTCTATAGCGGATATTATTTACCCATTGTTACGTCAATGCTACTGTTATATTATTTAGGAATGGGTCAGTTGGGCTGGTCACAAAATCGTGTTTTGATGCTTGATACTTGTAGATTAGGTGGAAATAATAAGATCTGCCCAAACCGCAACTTTCTGCATTCAATATTAACCGAGATATCGCCCTTTGAAATGTCTGGTTTTTGACATCATCCACTCTGGCAGTGACACCCTTGGTTTCTTCTTCTTTTGTTTGATCAGTGATATAGAGGGTGCAACGCAAAACTTCAACAACGTTAAACGTAAACAAACGGAGGTGAACTGACTGACCGCCTAATCTCTTCACGGCGAGTGTGTTATCTCATAATAAGAAGATCTTTAAAGTGCAAATCTGTCTGTATCTTGAGTTTCTTTATGTTTAACATCGTAAATGTTTCGTGTTGCACCCTTTGCATCACTGATCAAACAAGAGAGGAAGAAACCAAGGGTGTCACTGCCGCGGTGGATGACGTCAAAAACTTGACTTTTTAAAGGGTGATTTCTTGGTTAAGTCGTGGTTTGGACAGATCTTATTACTTTTTGCTAATCTACAAGAATTAAGCATCAAAACTTGATCATGTGACCAGTGCAACTGACCCATTACCTAGAAATTAGGTGTCACCTTGGTAATTATTGTGAGAAACAAGTTTCTAAGCTTAAAAAAGCTCAAAATAGCTTCTTTGATAGAAATTTAGAAGCTTAAAGTGGTAGTCTCAAAAAAAGTTTTCCATCTGGTCTGTATTTTATGTCATATGGAGGGATAATCCATGGGATAGATTATTGTGCATCTTAGGTAACATGACAGATGTTCGATTCAAATAACGATGCACTGATATTTCATTGAAAAAAAAGAAAGAAAAAAAACAGCAAAAAGATTCACTTCAAAATCCTAAATCATCGATGACACTGCAAGCCTGGCTGCATAACCTCTCATCGCTACTGTATTGTACTTAATCAAACGTGGGTGAAAGGATACGCAGTGATCAATTCTTCCTTTGATGCCACCAAAACTGTTGACGCGATATTTGTCTGTTTAAAACAGGGTTGGATTTTTGGTGGCTCCAAAAGTCATTTTCTTGGTCAAATTTTGAGCAAATGAAAACAGAATAATGCAGTATACTCATTATTTATGGAAAGGGGGTGCAACAGTCCCATTTCTTGCTTGTAACCCTGCTTTTTCTCTATATGTACTCACAGGGGTGCAAAAAGGTTCAAAATGTGAATGTGTGACTTGTCCTGTTTTAACAATTTTAAAGGCCAAAAAAAAAAGTTTATTTTTTGGAACTCTCCCATGCTTTTGTTCTTAGATTTGGAGTAGTGAAGGTAAATTTTGTTGCTTACTCATAGATCATTTCTGATTTATTACAGGAAATATTGAATATACTTGCCCTGCTACAAATGACTGTGAAATCAACAAGAGGAGACGAAAAGCTTGTCAAGCATGCAGATTTCAAAAATGCCTTCGCATGGGCATGCTGAAAGAGGGTGTCCGGCTAGATAGGGTGAGAGGTGGAAGGCAGAAATATCGTCGGAACCCTGAACTACCTCAGCCTGTGCAGCCATGGCATCAAATAATGAATACTCCATCTTTAGAAGGTAATGGTGTGATTGTTTATCTTGGGTTGTTATTACTATCAACAGTTGTAGTTACACCTCTGAGTCATTTAGACAGAGAGATAGTATATTTTATCACTGTGCGTTTAAGTTTTTTGATTTAAAGCAATTTTTTTGGTACAAGCTCGCATAAGTCTTGGAATTTTTTAGACCTTCTAAAGGACAAAATAGATCAAAACTTTTATTGTATGAAGGGCTCTCAGAAAATTAAAACAATATTTTCTCTATCCAAGGAAAGTTAGCAATGAAAGTAATAACTTTTTGTACAATCGGGATCAATGTTTCTGCAAAAAATAGTTTTCCGTAAGTGTCGTGTGATGAAATATATCTGATCATTTTGTTTTCTCAGCATTTAGATATCCACAAAGGATTATTTTTATTATTTTTTTTTTTTAATCTATTTTTTTTTTTTAATGTTAGTTCAAGCACCTTTTTTTGCCAACTTGTCCCAACAGACGGAAATTGAAGAGAGAATATAAGGATAGGTGAATGAGGGAAAATGAACATCCATTCTCCTCCAAAATGATAAGATCTGACCCCTGCAAATCTGCACACCCTGGCCAGGATTTGAACTCGGGACCTCTGGGTTGGGAGTCACTTGCGCTTAGACCAACCGAGTTTGATATCGTAAAATTTTACAGCTACAAAGGAGCAACAGCTCCAATCAGCAGGGCCAAGAGCGTTGTTATCATCCTCTCTTATGCCCCTGCTCAATAAAATTAGACCAACGCAACAATGACAGTCAACTCACCTTAACAAACCTAGCCCTTGGTTTCCATAATCGGTAAAGAGACTGAATAATCTTATCAGATAAGATGTGCAGTCCTGGTCTCTGGGTCTCTGGTCTTGCAAGTCGACGCATCCTGAAATGAGGAGAGGATAAGGAAAACACAAGCGCAGAAGATAGGTGCGATACCATCGAGGGGAAAGGCTTTCTTTACAAAGAGTCCATGCCCGACTTATCTCCTGTGGTCGTTCGAGTGATGTATGGCGGGTTATGGAAAACTATTTTTCGCAGGAACAACGATCCCGCTTGTACAATCCCAGCAACTAGCAACAATGAATAACTCAGCACAGTTCAGTATTCTCTTAAAGATTAGTACCATTTGCCTCGTTAGTAAAAGTTGTCAGAATTTCTAACTTCTGTGCGATTTTTCATTATAAATTACAACAATTATCTTTGTTTAACTTTCCATTTTGGGTTGCAGATAACAAAATGTTAGAGGCTCTAACACAGTGTGAGCCAGACATGCTGTCATGTTTGTCCAGTTCCTCCTTAGCTGTGGATATCTTGTCTATCCTGAGTGACTTGTATGACAGAGAACTTGTCGGAACTATAGGATGGGCCAAGCAAATACCTGGTTTGTTTTTATCGCTTTGTATCCTCAATTTAAAAGTCTTCAATCAGGGCAGTCCGAGAACGAATTTTCCTCTCAGTTTAAAAAAAAAAACAAAAACCCTTCCTAAGTTTAATAAATTTCCATGTCTAAGGTTCGTGCTATTTGATGAAATCTTATGCCGTGAAACCTTTAGTTTAAACGCAGGTTGCTAATGCAGAATATTTAAAAAAGAGGTTTTTTATTACTTGCTTTCCAATGATTGTGCATTAATCTGATGGCAGTGGGGAGCTGTTTGGATTAAAAGAATTCAGTCATCTCGTAAAGTAGACGAACATCTCTCAATCAGAGATCTATCATATCACAGAATACAATGGAATGTTTAAGCATTTGTGAAATAGTAATCTTTGAATATCGGCTTTAAACACCATTAAAATTTTCAATGGAAAGCATTCCTCTCATAAAAAAAAGTAATGTACATATTAATGAAAATATACTCTTTAATTATGTGCAGTTTTGACATCAATAAGTTTTTGAATCCAGAAAGGGGTGGGTGCAAAATCGACAAAATTTCCCCCCTCATGGATGTTGACCAAATTTCAGTATGTCATTCCTCACTATGGGATACGCCTTTTCCCAAAATTTCACGGCCTGAAACGAATTTCTCTCCGCATAGCAGCGTTGCCAAGTTGAAAACCGTCGAGTTCCATATCTTTTGAACGAAAAGAGATATTGAGATGCGGTTTGCGCTAAAATTCTCCAAAAATTGCGTTCTTTCGATATATGTACTCAATTTGATCGTTTAGGTAATTTAAGATTGCAATGATGCCATTTTTCACACTTTCTTATGGGTCAATTTTTTTTCAACCCTAGTACATCATCAAATGCCGGATTCTTGATTCGAAAAAAAAACTGTTCATTGTATTATTCGTACTTTTCCATTTCTTTTGATATACTATAGCTCCCAGGGAAACGATTAGTAACGAAGATATGAGCAATCTAAGTTTACGCTCCGCGCGCGCCGACCGGAATCCGGGCGCCGCTCGCCCCTCTGAGTCGTCTGCACACTCCCTTTCTTAAGCTTCATGAGGTCATTCCTATGTATTTTTTTGCGTACTTTCCATTTCTGGCCTTTGGAAAGGGCTCCAATGAATTTTTAGGGGCCTCGCGGTCCATTGTTGCCATTTTTTGCTCGTATTTAGGGTTTTTTCCCCTATTTTACTCACAATTCTACTGAAAAACTTAATTTAAACGGAAAACTGTGTGCGTTGAGGGAAAGAACGTAAAGAAGAAATAAAAATTCATGTAAAAATTTTTCCTTCGTTGCCAAATTTTCGAGAAGAATCGTACTAAAGAGCCAAATATTTGAAAAATTGGATAAATCCCCATGCCATGGTTTATGAAAGTGGGGCATAGCTTTCATATTGACGTACTTACGTAACAGATCTTACCTATCTATACAACATATTAAAAAAGCATAGTTGTATTTGGATTCCCACGATCTGAAAATTGTCCGGGATGTCACCTTTTGCGGTCTTTTCTTATGTGTAAGGTAGATCTTTTGAATGTTTTTCGACCTTTAGTCATCCTCCGTAGGGGTGTATCGTATGTATTTTTGCTGTAATTTTCATTTTTGAAAAGAACGTAAAAAAGTACATCATTAACGTTCGTAAGGACTTATTCTGACGTTGCCAAATTTTCAAGAAAAATCGTCCTAAAGTGCCAAAAATTGGATTAATTATGACGAAGATGTCTCTAGGAAAGTGAATTATGACTTCGACTTGATTTTATAATTATAATTTTAAGTATGACTTAATGCTACGGGCCACTTCCCCAAGATGAGGGGCAGAGAGGCTGCATGAGAAGAGAAGCCCACAATTGAGGAGCATTCCGGAAAAAGGGCACATACGCGTATGTGCCCTCTATCGGAGGTGACAGAAATGGATTCCTTGTATCCTAATGTACCAATGCCCCGAGTTTCAGCTTAATTGATCAATTTTTGGAGCTACGAGACCACGTTTTTTGAGGCTAAGAATAAGTCAGGGGTCACAGACGTATTTCATCTATTTGCTTCTGGGTACTTTCGCCGCGACGTTTAGGAGATAGTGCGCGGGCAGGCAGGGAGGTGATGGGTACTGATAAGGATACCTCACTACAGATGCATCGCACTGATTCTGCTAATCAATGCAATAGCATCGGGTTGCAGGGATTGTAGGGATTCTCTACGCGTTGCACCAGTCACACGTGAATTTTTTTAATTATTAATGATTTATTTTTTATGGTCTCGTGTGAGATTGAATTTTTTGATTTTTTCGCGTGTTTCGCAGTCTTTTTCATTGTTAATGATCGAAGATGATCCACCCGCGCGTTCTCAATTGAAATTATTATTTATTAGTCAATCGGAATTATTTACTCTTGTTTAGAAACTCGTTGAAGTCTCGAAAATTCAGCTTCAAAAGCCAAAACCTATGACCACTGGTCCATTTCCAGGAAAAGGGCACATAACGAATAATTTTAAAAAATTCTTCCCACAACACTGGAAGAAGTGTAAGTTTTACCAATGGCCGTTATTCATTCTGGAGTGTATGAACGTTGATATGAGTGCCCCAGTTCCGATGTATGTCATCATCAGTGGCCAGAAAGTAAGAATGAAAACTTCAAATGCGTTTTTCTCACAACACGTTTTTTCGGTATGTGCCCTTTTTCCGGAAAAGCTCTTCAATTCTGCATGAAAGTCATTATTCATTTCCTAAAACCTTCTACGTTCTACGACATATGGTTACGATACACCCCTACGGAGGATGACTAAAGGTCGAAAAACATTCAAAAGATCTACCTTACACATAAGAAAAGACCGCAAAAGGTGACATCCCGGACAATTTTCAGATCGTGGGAATCCAAATACAACTATGCTTTTTTAATATGTTGTATAGATAGGTAAGATCTGTTACGTAAGTACGTCAATATGAAAGCTATGCCCCACTTTCATAAACCATGGCGTGGGGATTTATCCAATTTTTCAAATATTTGGCTCTTTAGTACGATTTTTCTCGAAAATTTGGCAACGAAGGAAAAATTTTTACATGAATTTTTATTTCTTCTTTACGTTCTTTCCCTCAACGCACACAGTTTTCCGTTTAAATTAAGTTTTTCAGTAGAATTGTGAGTAAAATAGGGAAAAAACCCTAAATACGAGCAAAAAATGGCAACAATGGACCGCGAGGCCCCTAAAAATTCATCGGAGCCCTTTTCAAAGGCCAGAAATGGAAAGTACGCAAAAAAATACATAGGAATGACCTCGTGAAGCTTAAGAAAGGGAGTGTGCAGACGACTCAGAGGGGCGAGCGGCGCCCGGATTCTCAGAGGGGCGAGCGGCGCGCGGCGCCCGGATTCCGGTCGGCGCGCGCGGAGCGTAAACTTAGATTGCTCATATCTCCGTTACTAATCGTTTCCCTGGGAGCTATAGTATATCAAAAGAAATGGAAAAGTACGAATAATACAATGAACAGTTTTTTTTTTGAATCAAGAATCCGGCATTTGATGATGTACTAGGGTTGAAAAAAAATTGACCCTTAAGAAAGTGTGAAAAATGGCATCATTGCAATCTTAAATTACCTAAACGATCAAATTGAGTACATATATCGAAAGAACGCAATTTTTGGAGAATTTTAGCGCAAACCGCATCTCAATATCTCTTTTCGTTCAAAAGATATGGAACTCGACGGTTTTCAACTTGGCAACGCTGCTACGCGGAGAGAAATTCGTTTCAGGCCGTGAAATTTTGGGAAAAGGCGTATCCCATAGTGAGGAATGACATACTGAAATTTGGTCAACATCCATGAGGGGGGAAATTTTGTCGATTTTGCACCCACCCCTTTCGGAAGAGAAGCAGAATATTCACAAAAATTCAGACTTGAAATCTTTGTTTACCCAGGTTTTCAACATAATTTCGACATAGTATTAACTTCTTTTCTTTTTTCATCCAGGCTTCACGGATTTGTCTTTGAATGACCAAATGAGGCTTCTTCAGGCATCTTGGGCAGAAATTCTCACTCTGACGCTGTCATACCGTTCGTTACCTCTTAGCTCTGGTAAACTAAGATTTGCCACTGATTTTACTTTAGATGAATTACAAGCCAGAGATTGTGGTGCATTTGAAATTTATCAGTTGGTAAGTATCAATATTTCCTCACCTTCTTTTGTAACTATTTATCATTTTGTCTTAATTTCCCGTAAGGAAATGTTGCATGGTTTGTTGGGTCTACAAGTCCATGATTTTTTGAGGTTTTACCGCACAGTACTTTGAATTTTACAGCGACATGCTTTATTGTTTGATCGTGGTCATTTTCTATGTTGTAATAGTTTTGCGGATACTTATCATTTATTTGCCTTCAGAAAATATAGTCTGAAAGCCAGACAATATTTAGTGACAGACTCATGACAAAAGTTTTGACCACTCAAATCTGCACCGCCACGGAAAATGGTCGTCTGCCATGTTGTAGAGTGTGCCATTATGTGGCACACAACCATTTTCTGTGACAGTGCAAATTTGAGTGGTCAAAACTTGTGCCACAATTTTGTCCTCAAATATGATTCAGGCTCTTGGATTAAAACACGAAAAGTCCTTTGATCAAAAGTTTCTTCACAATTTTCTTATTTTCTCAGGTTTTCCAATGTTGCTCAGAAACTAATTAATTTTTATGTGATCAAAGCCTTTATCATAATTGACTGACTGATTCTTTGAGTAAATTCGATCATCAGATGTTTTTTTATATTTTCAACAGAATTTGTGTGAAATAGATGATTTCTCTAAAGACAACAAGAAAAAGGTTTTGGTTTGGATCCAAAATTCAAGGTCTGCGCAGCTTTATTACGTCAAAAATCTTAGCTGAAATGCAGAAGTTCAGCTGTGAAGTGAATTGAAATGTCTCTCATTGTATTTCCTCCAGAGCAATTTTTTTAGAATTCTGTTCTTTAAAATTTTTATGAAAAATTGAAACTCTGCAAAGAGTAGGGGCAACCCCTGTATTATTTGAAAATTGACTGTTGCATATTTCAAAATCAAGATTTTTTGGACTGGACATTACAAAATGGATGAGTTTTAAAACAAGTTAATTATGAATGTCTTTCTTTTACAGTGTTTGCAAGTAATTGAGAGACTTGAAAGATTATCTATCGCAAAGGAGGAATATTACCTGCTGAAAGCTCTTGTACTAGCAAATTCTGACGTCCGATTGGATGAGCTGGTATCACTGAAGAAATTTCGAGATAATATTTTATCTGCACTTGGAGAGTGTGTCTTTGTCATTAGGTAAGTTTCTAGTGTTTCCATTATCAATATTTATTCTACCCGTTAACATTGTCACTGTTGTAAAAATCACCAGTGGTCAGTGGCCTTTGAAGGCACAACATTTGCCGCCTGCTGCAGTCCAGCATTTTCTCAAAAAATTCCCAAAAATCCCTCAAAAATTCCCTATTCTCTTCCCATCCGCCAAAGTATTCCTCATCTATACATGAATGTCAGTTATAAATGTCCCAATGAATGGAAGTGGATTATGCTTTAACTTTTCTACTGCTTTGACCCATTGCCATACCATTTATCTGAACATTTTCCTGGCCTCGCTGCGCCATTTAACTTATGAGAGGTACAGCCCTTACAGTCCATACCCCATTATTCTCTATGTCATTCAATTTAATAGTGTTTTATAAAATCTTTTTGGCTCACTGACACTTTCAAGTATGCATGTCGACCAAAAATCCCTTTTTCTTTCTGTTTATAGTATCAGGAAGGTCTTACCTCAGGAAATTCAGTCATGTTGTAGCTAACTTTATCGGGTGACATGTTGAGTTACCTTTTTTTCTTTATTTGCCTAATGAGTTTAGAAGCACTTTTGCTAAATAGATACAGTTAAGCCAAACAATCACATCGACATTACAAAGTCCCGAAATCTCATCACCTATCTTAACGTTTTGGAAGGAAACCAATCAACATCCCCACTCAAAAATGTTGCGATTTTTCTTGCCTATGTGAAGGTTATTTAAACAAAATTTCAAGTGAAAATTATGGTTGGTTTAACAAAACATTAGAGTAGGAGATGAAATTTTGAAACACAGCAATGTAGATATAACTCTTTCGCTTTATTCTATTTGAACACTTAATACACCATGTCCAATTCATTTAATTTCATTAACCCTCTTCAGGTGTAGAAACAAAAGTGGAAAATCCAAACTGAAGCAACTGATGAAGCAATGCTGATAAGGCCTCCAAAAATGTTTTAGCTTCAGTTGCATCTTAATTTTGCCGTATCGTTTTTGCATGTAATAAAGGCTAATGAAGGCAGTTGAAATAGCAAGAATGTGCCATATCAGCAATCCTTTTTGCAAATTTCTTTGCCTTTCTGTATGTGGAAATTAATTATAATTTCATTTGTAACACCTAAGTTGTATAACTTGAATTGCTCAGGAACTGAGATGAATGAATTTGAATTTAACTAAATTTGACATGTTTTGCAGCACATATTGATAATTTAGTGTTTGACGTTTATGATTTCAGGCCTAATATGTGCGTGAGTCATACTCAAAATTTGCTTCTGTGTCTTCCTATCTTAAGGCAAGCAGATCAGGTAATAAGAAGGTTTTGGTCATCCGTTCATAAAGAGGGAAAAGTATTAATGAATAAATTATTTGTTGAAATGTTAGAAGCTTGTTTACATTGAAAAGTGTAAACATTTTTAGTAGATCCAACTACCAAAGTTTTCTTTGTTTTTGTTTTGTTAGTGACTTGTTTTAATTTATTAGCTACTCCTATATTTATTGTGAATGAATAGGGATTTATTTTTGTTGAACTAATTTGTTACAAATTTGCACAGCGCCCTTATTTTAGTTACTCTCAAAATCTGTGTAAAATGTCTTTATCGCCATTCAGTGGTGAACCAGCTAAAGGAAAGTGAGCAAGAAATAATTTTTTTAAGTATTTTCTCCTTAAAGGGTAATACTATTGCCTTGTTCCTTGTCATGGCGCTGAGGTGCTTATTTTTGTTCAGGCCATGAAACAAACTTGCATTAAAACTTTAATAGCCACTTCCCACCGTGAACAACGAGGGAATCAGCAGTGGCTCTTCCATCCAACAAGCACATTAATTTTACCAGTATGCCAGAGCTTTGAACTAAAGAAACGCTCTGTAGTGCTCTTTTCGCAGTGGAATAATTATTTTTCCTCAAACTGTTAGTCTGTAAGACAATTTAGTCTTACAGATGGCAGCTGTTATTACATCTGCTTTGGCCCTCAGGAAGGCGTTAATTCTGGTGAATGTGAGCGATGTGGAAGAGATTGTGTAAATTTTTTTAACTCAAAAGTAAAAGTTGCTCAAAGATTTTGTTGAAAAATAATGTCATGAACGCTTTGAGTGCTTTTAGCACATGAACTTCGGTACAAAATTTTCTGGACATAAATCTTACTACTTCCTGTGGGACTTTTCGTATGAGATTTTGAAACGTTGACAATAGGTCCTCATCTTGATTTTCCCCTGATGTGTTGCGCTTATTCTTTAGTTATGATTCATTGATTATTTTTGTGTATGATCACAACCTACAAATATTAATGTAACATTTTTAATACACAAGACCAAAAAACTAAAGCCTCTTTTAGATCAGCCTAATGAAATCATGAGTTCCAATAGTTCCCAAATTTTTCATTTGAGGACTTTCTTAAATAAAAAAACAAGCTTTACGGGAAGCTTGTAGTAAAAAGAGTTTGCCAGTGTTCTCTCATTTTACCTCTCAATATTAGGGTGTATAGGCGTCTATCATTATTAAATAGTATGGTTATTATTTTAGAAGTATAACTTTGAATTCCATGTAAGTCTGTAGAGCATACCCCCCCCCCTTTCCCCCATTATGAAAGTGAGCAATTTTATCTTTTCGAAAGGTAGGCCAAATCATTACAGGAACAGAGTAACAGACTCTTGAAAAATACCAACAGAAATGTAACTCAATGCAACTCAATATTTCTAGTGTAAAATTTTGGAAAATACCCAGAATGTTTCTTTCAAACTTTAAATCCATTGATTTATATTTTTAAGCCCACTTATCTCTGATAATTGTAAAAAATAGGTGTTGTGCTGATAAAGTGTAGCTGAAAAATAAGTGAAGTTCCTTTTATTTTTTAACTGTTTAATGATGTACGATAGATAACTGTAATATGATGGCGGGCTGGGAAGAAGGGAGTTCATCTATGTATATATAAGCATATTTTTGTCGTTGATCAGTTGAGAGCTTTCCCTTCCAATTTTGTCCCATCTTTCACCATATCGTCAAGCAGGGTTGCAACAATCAGGGTTAACAGGGAAAACCAGGAAATTTTAGAGAATTTCAAAGTAGAAAATGTAAAAAAAATGGCTAAAGTGTCAAGGATTAATGATTAAATTCCCTGTACTTAATTTCCAGAATTTGTTTGACGTTTCAAACAACAACAATTATTGTGTTGTTTGGGCTCAGAAGTGCATTAATTTTTAACCATCCTGCATATCGTCAAATACCAGGAATTTTACTAAAATCTGTCAGGAAAATGCCAGGGAATTCAATTTTTTTAAATATCTGTCGCAACCTGAGTTGGGCTTCGTTCAAAGTACTTTTGTTTGGATGATCTAGTCAAAATGCATCTTAAATTTGACTGTCCAGCAAGTTTGCCTAGCTGATCAATTGCAAAAATATGTGTCAGGACCTTCAAAAAATGAATATTATGTAGTAAGAAATTGGAGAAACGTTACATCTCTTCTCCAGCGATGCTGAATTTCTTGAATAACTTTTGTAAATCAAAAGGCACTCTGAAAGTAATGTAGGGTTAATCTTTATAAAGATTAATTAGATTGTATTGACACATGTAGACTTCTTGGTAGTACACTCCCTGCAAGGCGTTAAAATTTTTTGGAGCAAAGATTATTCTCAGTTGCTTTTTAAAAGAATTGGTGTATTTAAAACAAGTCTCACAATCAATCCTCCTTCTGTGAAATTATGAATTAATTAGAGTACTAACATCCGCTGACATGATCGTCTCAATCATTTACAAAAGTTTTCTGATACTTTTGCATCTAATGCTTTTTATTTCTAAATCCAATAATTTCATTTCTTCTTTGATTTTCTATTTTTTTCTAATAATCATAAAATCTATGTAACTTTCAAAGTCATTGCAGCTTTATATTATCGTGCAAAATGAATTTAGTTAATTTTCTTGATTGAAGACTGTTATTCTCCAAAGTTTTAAGATCTAATTGTTTCAGTTCCTCTATCAACTAAAAAGTGGTAGAATAGATATACTTGTTCAGTGCACCTCTAGAAACCTAGTATGAGTGTTTAAGTACCTATGTTCTCATTTGTTACTATGTTAACGTTGTAAATTGAATTCTCATTTTATCCACCCAAATAATAATGAAGGAATTTTTCTCTGAAAGGAAAAAAAATGTGAACTTAATTTTACATTGCAAATGTCTAAGGGCTTCTAAGGTCTTCAAAATATATCCTGCTATATCCACACAGAAATATTGCTACACTAATTTGTCACAAACTCCAATTGAAGGGTCTTGCGCAGGACTTGATATATCAGTTCCTTAGAGCACAAGGGTTGCAACTAAAATGTCAATAAAAATAAATTCATTCGTATGTTCAATATATGTATTTTAAAGTTAAATATGTGTGAAGAAACTATGTTGTAGTATCCAACGCTGGACATGAGCTACAAAACTTCAAAAATTGCAAATTTCAAGAAAAGTGATGGGGAGCACCAGACAAATTTTTCCAAGATTTGTAAGGGGAAAAATGTAGGTACAACCCTTTTGCTCAAAGTCTCTGCTATAAATTTAGTGTTTTCCTGAATACGGCGCTGCTCTACCGGTGATGAAGTTTTGCCAGATTTCTTGGAGCCTTGAAAGGAACGTGCGCTCTCTGGGTTTTAATTTTAATTCACACACAGGCGCACTTTGAATTTCTCGAGGATCCAGATTAAATTATCCATAATGCATAATGAATTACATACTTCTTTTTCCTAGTTTACTTTAGTCCTGAGTAGAATAGTAGGTATGTAGGTTTAGGAAATCATGTGACCTGTAGTGAATTAAAACGTATTAAAAAATGATATTAGTTAATTATGTCTGATTTGAGTCTTTTTAGTCTGAGACAATAGGAAGAATAGTATTTTTAGGCATAATAAAAAAAATGAAAACAAAGATTGAAATGTGTTAACTAGTTTATTTTTTTCAATCCTGTGGAATCCAGTTATTTGTTGTTCTGTTGTATCAGGGGCTATTTTTGTGTATTTCTTGGCGATCTCATTGAAAAGATTAAATCAATAGGTTTTGCTTATTATCAGCTTTTGTGTTCTCTAGAAAGTGCTCATGGCTAAGCTCTGTAAATTTTCAAGACGCTGAAGTTCAGCATAATTCATTCTTTATTTTAAATTACAAGGCAAATCCTCTCAATGGAGCCTGGTATATTAGTGAATCCTTGTTATCCCTATCATGACGATCAAATAATTTATCGAAAATTCTCATTGTGGAACAAATAACTTCATAACATAATTATCATAAATTCTCCTCATCTCAAGGCACTCTAGTTGTATGATAAAGTTATGTTCAATTCTAGAAGCCAAAATAAGATCCTAGATTTTTTTATATTTATCCTTGTTATCACTAACTTATGACAATGACTCCAAAAAAAGATTTTGTGCTTTGTCCGCACAGCTTTGATTTCAAGTTCTGAATCAAAGTGTTAGGTATTAGGTTTTGCCACAGATATTCCAAAAATTAATTTTGAAAGATGCCTGCAGCCTCCTGAGAACTGTTGAGTGTTGGAGACCTTCATCAAATATAAAACAGGCTGAACATTCAGTTTGTCCCTTGGCAACTACCACTGTAGCTCAGTTGGCACTACAGCTTGCACTGCTCACCAGGCTCTTTGACTATTCATCGACACGGTAGAGTCTTGTACAGTAATAGAAACGTAATGAAACTTGTCATAATCATTATATCTGGACAAAAGCCTGCTTTACAACTTAGGAAAGAAATATATTCAAAAGAAGTGTGTATTGTATTTGGATTTATATTACCTGAAATTCAAAGGTTCACTAAGTTTTTTAAGCACCCATTCAAGTGGATAATACAGGTAGAGCGCCCCCCCCCCCTTCAGATGTTTAAATCCTGCAGAAATGTATAATATAAATCTCATTTGTAAAATCATCAGCCCTTCCTCCTTATCTTTTCTTATCAGAGTAAATATATTTTAGAGCCCCACACTGTTATATTCCCAGTAGTGAAAAAGTCACTTTCAGAAGTCAAATTTCAGAATCTCCCTATTATGACTGATGACAAAAGAGTGGAACAATTGGTTTAGCAATCCAAACTTACTTTGCAGCATTTTGCCTAGCAAATTGCTTGCTTTGACATTCATCAGTTATCATTTGACAAATTTTGTTGGATTTTACGCTCAACAAGTTGTGCATCAATCATCATTAGGCGGAAAGTCAGAGAGTAGTGTCGACCTCCAGATTAAACTTCTACTTCACCCGTTAAAATAGTTTTGATTGTCAGTACGGGGTCTCCAAAATATATTGTCTCTGTCTCTTATTCTCAACTTTGTATCACTTTGAAAAAGGAGAAGGATAAAATCACATTGTAAATTAAAAAATAAAAAGAAAAAAAATTCACGTAGGATTTTTAGGAACCTTAAATTCGTGTTCACCTTTAAACTGTGTAGCATTCTAGTTTTAGCATCGTTGTTATTAAACCAGTAAATATTCTAGTAAATTGTGATCTTGGGAATGTTGTCAATAAGATGCTACAGATTTAAGTGCAAAGTCTTGGTAAAGAGCATATGCTGCACAAGAAAATTGTCGGTTTATTTTTAAAGGGGAAATAAGTGGGTTCTGTTTGAAGATTACTGTCTTCAACAGGGGGTTTGTCATCTAGCTAACATTGTTGGTTAAGTATGAATTCCTTCAACATTTCTACAGATATGCTGAAAATGTAAGATTCTTGTTGTAATTTGAAAATGCCTTTGCAAAAATTTATTTTCTACTTTAATTGTGGTGTACCAAAAAAAAAAATTCTTTGAAATCTTACTCTTTTCCTGAAATATTCAATCTGATAATTTATCAGATGATTTCAGACTTATAGTCAGTGAATTTAATGGAAAAGGAGCAGTATAAAATGTTACATGGAGCTAGACTTATATTCATCTGTCAGTGCGAATGCATGAAGCACATGAGATTTTTCCTCTCCAAGGGTGGAAATGTCTCTTTCAAACATGTGAAAGAGCAGTGAAATAATATTTCACCTCATTAACATTTTTTAGTTTGGTACCTAATAATTCATCCCGATGGAATGAGACTTTATTGAGTCTTGAGCAATCAAACTTAAATTATATTCCCTGTTATATGCTCTTTCCTTTTTCTTGGTTCAGTAGTGAGTTTTATAGATTATAGATTTGTTATATGTTCTAAAAGCTGCAAGTAGTTTTCTGAAAGAAACTCTCCAGCAAAGATTTATGATCAATTTTACTGTTGAGTTTGATTTTTTCCTAGCTTTATTGAAAATTCACCTTGGTGTCTATTCCTTGCTGAGACCTTCATTTTAAAGTATCATTAGAAGCTCATGTATCTCAGTACTTACTTTTCTTTTGTGAGTTTTCTGGAGAAGATTTGTCTCTAGAGGATATTTTGAAGAACATGGCGATGGTGAAACTGCAGAAATGTATATTTCGATTTGCGGTGTCGCAAACTTCCTGCCATATTTTATTGTTTACCCAGAAAACTACTGAACGAAAATGTCGGTGATTTTTCTTCTTTTTGAGAAGAATCTTCTGTGGAAATTTAAGGTCATGAAGTTGGTTTGGTCTCCTTTTGAAAATGAAATAGAAATGAAGATTTTGGATCACTGCAATCGAGATCCGCATTTTTCAGTTTCACAGTCGATGTGTAGTGATGCTCAGTAGTGCCTCTTGGATTCAGGTTTTCCTCTTGAACATTTTAAAAAAATGGGTCACTATTGTGTCACCATGTCACCTGTATCTTACCAGCCGATGTAGTGCCAACTTTAAAAATACTTCTGCGAGAACAAGGGAGAATAAGAGTATTAGACAAAAATCTAAATTGTTTTTATGTCAACAAATTGTTTTATAATTCATAGTTAATAGGTTTTAAAAAATCCAATTAATCATTGTTATTAAACTGGGCTTGTATAGAAAGATATTAAAAGACTCAAGATGAATCTGATGTACAAATAGCAATATTATGATGACAGGTAGGTTCTGAACGTTGTGTCATGTGTATCATGTAATTACTTAGGCACCTATCTGTGTTTGTGTGTTTTTTCCTTTTTTTCATCTTATGTAGTTTCATTTGTTTTTTTTTTTTTTTCAAATTTTTTTTTGGTCTTGTTTAGTTTTCAAATGATCACATTTAGTCAATTGTTTCTAAATAAAAAATTCTATGTGCAACTAATACCTCTCTTCTCTATTTTCTCAGATTCCCTCTTCCCTAAATTGTATCACAAAGGATGCTTTTATGGGCTACTTCGATTTTCATGCTGACTCTGTCAGCCAATGTAATAACTCCACCGTGAGTTCTGAGAAATGATAATGATTAAGGAGTCTTATCATTAAATATTTAATTTAGAGACAAGTTCCTAATGAAAATGAATTAAAAAGCAATAAGTTCAACACAAAAAACAAAAGAGCTCCTGTTGCTATGTATGCAAAATATTTCCCAGAAATTATGATTGAGCCATCATTTTTGACAACCATATTGAACTTAATCCATCGCGTCATCCCTACTGAGCTATAAAAGTTCTACAATTTTTTTTTTTTTTTTTTTTTTTTTTTGGGGGGTGGATTTCTTTCATCTGAACAACGTCCTCCTCAAAGTTTTGTCCTTCGTTGAGAGTCAACCTGTTTTGTTGGTGCTTACCTGTGGTTTAGTCAAGTTCATCATCGATGCCTTACAATTCTTAAAATGCCGGACAGGATAAACTGAGATCAAAAATTCCATTAAAAATAGGAATTTGAAATCTCAGTGAAATTTCAAAGAAACATCTCAGGCTATTCATCAGGAAATTCCAGGAACTTCAGTAATGTGATCGAAATTTCACGTAAAATTGTACATAAAATTTCGAAGGCGATCTTATGCTAGAGCAAGTTTCTGGTTCCTTTGTGCACTTGCGTATGAGAAGAAATTTCCTTCATTGCGATGAGCAGATACAGTTGCATGCCGGGATATTGATGAATGCTGACAGTCGGAGTTGTTCATCAAAAACCAGAACCGTTACATTGCTGCTGACACTCATTTCGCACACAATGTATGACTCAACGCAACACTCGTAATTTGGAACCAGCATTGGCACCTAATTTAGAAAAAAGAGGAAGATTCGAATTTTAGGCAAAACAGTTTCCATACAATGGCGCAGAGACAATAAAGCAGTCCACATCATTTAAGTTGATCAATGTGGATATGAGATAAGCCGGATACAAGATTAAACGAACATCAATTTGTGTTAAAGGAGGGTTATCCTGGAAAATGGACCCCGCTTAGCAGACCCTGGTAGAAATTGGCAGTAGAATCTGTGTTCCAAAATACCATAGACCTACGGCCGGCTGTAAGATTTCAAATAGCTTTTTATAGCCGGCTGCACAATTTCTTATAGCCTTTTATAGCCGATGGCGATTAAGCAACTCACAGCCAGGCGATAAAGTGTATGCTAAACGTCACTAATTACAGATGCTAGGACTTAGAGTACCTTTATAGCGCTATACAGGTACTCTACTAGGACTTATTGAGTTTTTGGACCACTGCTCTCTATTTGGGTCGCAGTATCTTGATTTACTTTGCGAGGAAAGCTCCGTACTTTTGATGGATGCTTGCCATTCCTAATATATTAGAGCGCCTTCAGTTTCGTATGATACTGTGCAATACCTCTGGTGTGAAATAGTTGCTTCAAGCGCCGTGGCACGCTGCGGTGCGGCAGGCAGCCAGCCAGCCAGCGTGAAACGCGCATTTGGCGCCTACAAACCTAACAGGGATACTTCATGCGTTGCGCAATGCGTGAAGTATCCCTGTTAGGTTTGTAGGCGCCAGTTCGTCGCCGCTCCGCTTTGTGTTAGGCTCTAATATTTAATCTGGCGGAGTCAGCGTTATTCAACTCTTGATTTTGAAATGTTTGCACATCCTGTATGGATTATTCTCGTTTTAATTGATGAAAAAAATACGTATTAAAGGAAAATATAACGTGTGTTTTGTAAATATTAAGGTGGTTCCGTATCAAACTTAATGATTTCCAGAGCACACGAATTTCTACACAATTTCTTATAGCCTTTTTTAATCGATGGCGAAAAAGCAACAGGCAGGCGATAAAGCGTAAAGCCCGGCTATACTCGTAGGAACTACAGCCCGGCTGCATAATTTTTTGTCGTTTCGTATAGCCCGGCCGTATGATTTTCTCCGCATTCTACAGCCAGCTATATGATTTTCTGTAGCCTTCTTTAGCCGGCTATAAGAATTCCTATGGTATTTTGAAACGCAGCTCTTATCGCCAATTTTTACCAAGGGGAAAGGAACCAAGCCTCATTAGATATTGTTAACTAGGTGAGTTAATTTTTTATAAGAAGACGTTTATGCAGATTTCATTGAAAAGTTTAAGGAATTTGCTTCGTAATTTGCAAAATTTTCACTGAAATTTACACAAAAATCCGCACAACCGTTTTCATGGAAAAATTAAATTGCCCAATTAAATTTGGCAATATAGCTGATGTGGCTTAGGTCCTTTTTTCCTAACGCGGTCCAAATATTTGGCTCTAGACTGGCCTTTTTGCCCTTCCCCAAAGTATTATTTTTCTAAGGAGAAGTTCCCGCCAGTTGCATGCGATTGACAGGGGTTTCCGCATCTTCCTGAGACATGCAAGCAATAATTGTCGTAATTTGGATTTCTTCCCGCTCTCGCAGCAGAAAAAACAAACAACACAAAAGAAGAAAGAAAAAGTTACAATTAAAGTTCCAACTTATTAACTTGACAAAAGGTGTACCTACACGGCGCTCTCAGGAGGCGCTACATTACGCGCCGATCAGCGAACACTACGTGCAGTTAATTTTTTAAATATCTACTACCGAATAATAATGATTATTGGAAAAACGATCGCCGTGAAATCGGACGCTTACTTGAAACTCCCTAAAAAAAAGTTACTTTTTACTATAAATCGGGAGAAGTTACTTCAACGCCGTATCAGTTCGCCTTCAATTTTTAGTGCAGGCAACCCCAGCTCTCACGTGGTCGAATAGTGGTATCGTCGTAAAATGCCGCTGTCACTCGAAGAGGTTACTTTAACGTCATGCCAGTTTGCCTTCAATTGTAGGTGTAGGCAACACACAGTGGTTTCGGCAAGATTTCTCCACTGACTCCAAAAAATCACACAAAATTGGGAGAAGATATTTTATTTAGTTGTCTGTGAAGTAGCTAGGTAAACCATAATTGCGGTGGAGATTTTTAGTGGTGCGATTGAGAACGTGCATTTTTTGCATTTAGTCATCGATATAGTTGTGTTTTTCATGGAGTAAAAGAGTGGATATTTTTTTTTTTAACCCTGCCATCGAGGTGCCTTATTTTTCCTCAACCTAATCTTTATTAAAATGTATGATACCGATCAATTAAAAATTATGATATTTGTCAACGCATCGTAAAGTAGGAACAGTTTTCCAAAAGTTTTTACTTTTCTCAATCGTAAGAGAGCTTTACACTTAGCCAGCCGGGGAAAAAAAGTAAAGAAATTTTCTTAGAACTTCAGACTCAGGGAGCACAAATAAGTGCTCCCTCCTGTGTTTGTATTCAGTTTCAAATTCTTACAAATTGAATCGCGACAGTTTTCAAATTCAGTTGTTGGGGCTAAGGTCACTTATCACACTTTTTCAATTGGACCAGTGAGAACGAAAACACATTAACTCGAGAAAATGAAAATAATCAAGACACACGCAAAACTGCATAGTAGGTAGTTGAAGTAGTTACTGCAAGAAAAAGATTTTTGGTGCCGAAAGGCATGTACTTAAGGACACTTTAAATGTCCAAGTTGGAACAGATGCGTTAACTTCATTTACCTCTATGAAAACTGACTCTCTTTAGTGAAAATTGAGCATTTTTGAGCTACCGAGTTGGTGTGTATTCGTTCTCACTGATCCAATCACTGTTTGTCGTGATTTCGTGGGTTTCTCGCTTGGTTACCCCGTCGTTGTGATTCAGGCGCGAGGATGCAACTATTCCTACACGTTCTACGCGGATTGCGGTAAATGGAATGGAGGGCGCTCTAAACGGCTCATATTATTACCTAAGTAACATTTTCTTTTCTTTCTGTTACCTGTCTAGATGGTGAATCCATTTTAAACACACTCTTGTTGTAATGAAAGACAACAGTCAGTGAAGTGAAAGCTTCCTTTTTAGAGAGATTCTGGAGAAAAACTTGAATCTTTAAGTGAGGCCCTAAGCCCAGCACCTGAAAAACAAGGAGCAGTAGAGAAAAAGTTTATTTCCTGTAGTTGCGAACTACATTGCTACGAATAATTTTCCATGTTAGATGAATCAGAAGAATATATTACTGATCCACAGCTCTGAAACGATGTTTTATAGGCTGGTGTCGTCGATAGTTCATAATTAATTATTGTGCCCAGCAAAGCAGTGTGACAGTCTACAGTTCTACACCCTTAATTTCTTACGATATCCTAAAATAATGTTATCAAGAAAAATGACTTACCTGGCCCCTTTTTCTTTTCTTTAAATCAGAGAATTTTGTTGTAATTTAAAACGAATTTTGCAATCCATTTTTTCATCGTTAAGCTGCAGCTTTATCGTGTTCCTGGACGCTTTCTCCAAAAATTCATTAACCGTCAAGTTATTAAACTACAGTGGCGATTCTTGAAAGTTGACAACATTGCATTTCCTACATTTTACTGTATGTATGACAATCGATTCTTGCCTCACCAAAAATAAAAATTTTTAATGGATTTAAAGGAGACACAACGGTGTGCCAACTTGCAAAATTGCCACTACATTACTTTAACATTACCACATCAAGCGACTTCATTTGTCAGTACGCTTACTTTTCTGTACATGCGTTAAAGTCTCTAAAGTGATTCCTGTATTTTGCCGTCTCGGCAATCCCTCATGTGGTTCAACATATTCAAATATTGAAATAAAAATGTCTCCGCGCATCAATGATTGTCTCTGATCAATGAACTCCCGTTTGTCGGTATTCCTATTTCTCTACGCTCTATTAAAGTCTCTGCAGGAATTCCTACATTTGGATCCAGTTTTTAAAGAAAAAAACCTTCGAAGCGATTTGCACGAATGCTCATAATTTTTACCCTAGAAAAATATTCTTTCCAGCCGGAAACGATTCTGAGGAATTTTTTTTGGCTCATATTGATATGCACGAGTGTTTTCAAGGTGTTACCATGCTTAATTTTCCTGTTTTGTAGAAAATACGTTGAGTATTTTTACATTTAAAAGCACACTATTTAGTAGGAACTCTGCACGTGTCGTAAACTAGGATGCGTGTTTTTACAGTTCTCGACAATGTCGATATCATATACATGGAGGAACATGCAAATAAGTTGTAGATTGGAAGGACCAGGCGAAGTTCAGGTGGAGTTTTTCAAGTCCCTCTCATCGATCATTCAGGTACACTGCCGTGCTAAGGAAAAACGCCCTATGAACCCCTAGGCGTTGCCAAATTTCCTTCGATAAAAACCGAATTTAATGGAAAATTTGTGAATATTTCTTTCCAAAATTTTCGAACAATACGCAACGCATTTCGTTTTTGTACGCAATTTAATCTAAAATATCTGAAAATTTCAAGGAAAAATAAGCATAACTTTCCTCAAAAATACCTATTTCATTCGGGGAAATTTGGCAACTCTCGAATGTTCATACGGCGTTTTTCCTTAGCAAGGCAGTACATAGAAACACATGACAAGAGAAAGGGTCAAAAACAAGCATCGTAGTTTTATTACATGTTGAACAAGCAACAATGTTACAAAAGTTGCCAAGAAGTTTACCTGAGCCGTAAGTTTCAGCGAGTTATTTTGAGATACAGCTGAACTTTGAAGGGCTTTCAAGTACTCCTCGCATGCCATAACATTCAGATGGAGCCACGATCGCTTCCATTGCTCGTAAATCTCTGAAAAAAGGAAAGTATTAATGAAATACACTGGGAAAAAAAACACATTGGATCTAGACTCTTAAAAACATCGACAAGAATAAGTACTCTTTGATTCAATCAAAATCTAGCTTAAATCAAGAACCAAGCCTCGTAATTTAAGTGGATTTCGTTTTGATTCAAGAAGAAATCCGATTGAATGAAGAGTATTTTTTCTTATCAATATTTTCAAGAGTCTGGACTCTAGATCCAATGTAGTTTTTTTCCAGTGTATCAAACAAACTTCTTATGATGTTGAATTAACAGGCACTATCTTGATGATTAAAATATATTTTAGAAGTTTTAAATCACCAAAACGGAATGAGTTTAATGAAAATACTGAGGTGTCAGTCAAAAAAAGGCTAAAGCATTCACTGCGATCAACAATTATTCTTTTCCTGACACGTTTGGGGTTCATTCGCCCATCTCTAGAGGCGGATCCAGCAATTTGGCAACACCGGATTCCCTTCATTTAAACCTATGTTAAATAATCGATTCTTGCCGGAGCACCCGGCCTTTCCAAGAATCGATACATTTCCATAGGTTTAAATGGAGAAAAACGTGGATCCGCCAATGCCCATCTCAAGGGCTCAGCGGGGCTTATTGCTAAAAGAATTTCATGAAAAGCATGTGTTGTTCTGACCGAAATTGTACATTTTTTCTCCAAAAAAGTGTGTCGGAAACATATCCTATGCTCACCTATCTTTTGCTCGCGTTCTCTGAGGGTTTGTTCGACCAAGAGCTTGCTTTTTTTGGGAACATTCAGCTTAATTTGAGAGTTAGGAGGAGGCAGTGCTAGAATTCCTGCTCTCTCACCACATCCAAATTGAGCCGTTCTCTTTAATAGCCGTATGTTCAGACTGCCCCCTAGGAGACACAAGAAAACCAATGCATCATTACTAAAATATGATATAGGTAATAGTATTTTTATCGAAGTGGATCATAAGCTGTCAAAGCCCTGATTCTCCTTATCTTTACATTGAGTTCCACATTAAAGGTCCAAATTTTTAAACTTAATGAAGTTTAAGGAAATCAGTGTGAAAATCAAGAAGAAATGGGAAAAATTCTACAGATGTAGTTTTAGTTGAGTAAAGTCAACGCACGGGCTCAGAAGGGATAGTACGCACGTCCTAACTTTTCTAAGTTATTTTTAATCCTACAGAGGTGGCTAAAAGTAATTAACATAACCCTGATGTAACAAAAGTAATTTGCAACTGATTTATACTGACTGGTCCTTCTCTCTGGGTTATCAGATTATCTTACATGTGACTTTATAATTTTCGACTAGGATTGTCAAGAATAATTTGCGCCGTACGTTAGCATATTATAATTGAAAAGTAAACTTTTTACTATCTACAAAATGAGAACAAAAAATTGTTTACGCTCACTCAGAGACCCAAGTTTAGTTGCAATAGTCCATCTGATTTTCAAATTAAAACATTTGTAGGATCACGTACTTGTTGAAATTGTGATGAGAGCGCTTTCTCCTTGACCATACGGACCAAATATTATTGCGGACACAGGTTGTGGGGTCGCAATTGAATGCATAAGCTGAGGGCCCGAATAAAAGAACAAATGACTGGTTTTCTCGTCCCTAAACCGGCACGAAACTGCAACCAGTTTCAGCGATAAACTCATTATAGGAATTGAGGCTAAAGTGATAGGTATGCCCGGTAATTCCACACTCCACTGCTTCATACCCTGAGAAAATTATAAAAGATCAAATGTTTTTCTACTGTGGAACCAACACGAATGGGGGTATCTACATCTCTAGCTACATATATACAATGTATATGAAACTTCCTGATCGTGAAAAAAGTGAACAACACTTTTATTTGAATAGACAACACAAGTGAACAACACGGGTAACGCTGGTCATGTTAAAGTGTGCATCATTCTGATAAGTTTTCAATTTTTCGAATAGTCTCCCACGAACGATAAACATCTTAGTTTTTTTCCGAAGCTGCAGCTCCCAAGTAAAATGGAACATAATAATCAATGATCTTCTGAGGTGTGAAAAGACCCTCATCAACGACCACTGCGACAGTATGTCTGCTGGATTGTAATATGGTGCGTTCCTGCTTCCTTGAATTGAATTTTCGTGTCAGAATTTTTCAGTAAAGAAACACAAATGACTGTATGACAATCCAGTGACATTGCACAGATGAAAATTAAAGATATTTCCCTATCTCTGAGGATCATTGATGATATTTTATTTCTATTAGGGCTATTTTTGCGCACAGAACATGCTTTTGCCCACACATCAATATAAATCAGCGATAACAGTGCGCAGCGCTCAGAGTTACAAAAAGTAGTTCGCCTTCATGTCATCGAGTAGGCAAAAACAGCTCCCCAGAGTCGAAATAGTCGCATCCACCAAGAGCAAGGGGTCGTCCTCATCTCACTGAATTCTGTTCAGATAGCTGCTATTAAAGACAAGTATTGTTGGATGTGCTTACTTGAATGGTGAAACAATGTAAGGTAGAATCCATAAGGGCGGTCATGATGAAATCTCCCTGAAGAACCAGCCCGATTGACGGAGCGCTGAAACTGGCAATACACTCTGTTTTCTTTTCATTCATCGTGTACAAACAGCCATTACGAGTGGTAAATATTACGACGTAGCTCACAACATACAGCCCCGAAATAGCCAGGTGACTGGCTATACCAGGCATCTGGGAACAAAGAATACACGGCATAATCATTGAAGTTCTTTCAAATTCCACAATGAACTTCCAGTCTAATAATGCGCTTGTTCAGTAATTTATAATTTTTGCATTTTTGAAAGTAGATGGCACACTTAGCTTCTAGGAATTTCTCTGTTTATTTGTTGTTTTTTCTTCAAAAAAAAAAATATCAAATTCTGAAAGAATTTAATATTTATTTCAAAGTTGCGTTAATGGAGCTTCCATGTGAACGCGCATCATTGAGAGAGTCAAGATGTACGTACGATTGCGCAACGGCTGCAGGGATCGCAAAATAAATGAAAGCTCTGATTACGTTCATAGTGCGACGAGGTTCCGGAAAGAGCTTGCCTGAACTTTTTGAACTTGCTCAGTATTGCATGATATTTATCGATAGTGAATACTTCATATCATGTATTTCGTAAAATAGTCACCAATCTCGGTGTTGAATAGTTTTCCATTCAAAAAATAAAATATGACAGGAAGTCTGCAACGTCGCAAACGTGGTATGAGTTTTTACCGTTGATATTCAGTATTCACTCGGTTTCGTTTGTTGCTATTCAAGTATTCAGTGTATCCATCATGTCTTCTCATATCACCTTCATTATCTAATGTTGTATTGATACGCCTCCAAAAACATAAATATAAATAGATACGTAAAAGCATTATCTACCGATAGAAGGAGAACTTTCAAGTTTTGATTGATCTCTTGGTAACTTTGAAAAGTTACATCCTCTTATTTTCATAAACTTCCCCCAATACAAAGATTCCATATAAATCTACTGATGTAACTCACAGAAAATTCATTGAGAATAGTGAAGGCTTGGATGTCCAGAAAGTAGAGTTTCGCACATTCAGTAGCAAATACCAAACAGGATATAGATTTTTCATCGTCTGTCGAGTATTTTGGTATAGATGTCATACATGTGATGGTAGTCTGCAAAAAATTCAAACAAAAATCATTAATTTTGATAGAAATACATTTCATTACCATTTTTAGTTTATTCCTCAAAATGATAAGCTCCGCATTAGAATTATTTACAAGATCATTTTTAGCATCTGAAAAAATATCCGAGTTACCTTCTTCATATAATAGAGGTTTGTTTTTATTTCAACCTGCTTACCTTTCTTCTCAATCCCAATGCAAGTTGTCCCCGTGTTTGAACGAATTGTTCCCTCAAGTGTGGTTCTAAAAGGAGAAGCTTTTGCGATGCCGGGCTGAGGTTTGTGAATCCTAGCTCCATTTTTAGATCCTCCAAAAGCTTCGTCAGTTGGGTAGCGTCACATTTCTGCTGCCAAATGTCAGCCTCGAGGGAATTGACCTCTGACTGAGGTGGCACCGTAAATTTAAAGTAGGGTCGCAGATTTTTGTAGACATATATGTTCGGTCCCGACGCTACGCCTATGCCTGAAAATTGGAAATGAGTCTAGAACGAGACACTTTCACGAGGGTGAATAGAAAAGTTTTTTGAAGGAACGTGGCTTAAAAATCTCGATGAGGAGCAAGAAGGGGATCGTGAAATTCACTTTTAATTTTGCAATCCTGTAAGAAAATGTGTGCACTCGGGGGGTTCCTGCCTCACAATGTATCGCAAAGACATAATTTGACACAGATAAGTCACTACAGTTTCACAACTCCACGTAAAAAAACTATTGAAAATGGCCCATTGTCATGCGGCACGGTTCCGAAGGTATAAATACAAGCAACAAAAGTACTCCGACTTTTTAAACTTAATTTGAAAAATAGGGCGAAGAACATCTTGAATTTATGACGTTTTTAAAATTGAACGGTAAGGGTTTCATTTAAGAATTTTTTGATGAAAAAACTTTGAAAATTTGCTCAAATTCTATACTGACCTGGTATTTTGGTTTTATTCAAATCCGAGTAAAATGTTTGTATAGCAGACGGGGTTCCGGGTAATTTTACCTCACCATATTCGGTTGTTCCTTTAAATATCTGTAAATTAAATCATTACATTAAGCCATTTCTCAACAATAACTTGAAATCAGGATCATTTTTATTGCAACGTTGTATCGATCGCTTAATTGTTCTGTCAAAAACAAGTATTCACCCCAGGGTAACAGTGACTGATGTCACTATATTTCAGAAACTAGGGACAAACTATAGTGGTAATCCAACTGAGGAACATCAAAACATTGGCATTTTGAGTTGGGGATATCTTTTTGCATTTTCTGGGCTATCCAGAGGCGCACCTCAGAACCCACCTCCTTCGTCGCCAAAAGCCCTCTCCGCCCTCGATTGTCTCTGGATATGCCACGACTGAGCTTATCAATGATATTAATCGATACATAAACTTTATTGACTCGTTAATTTACAACTCGGCTCCAATAGAGAAATTTACGGCTTACGCACCTTAAGTTTAGCGTCCGTGTAAGTTTCATCGAAAGCTCCAACAATTAATTTCGAGTCAGCGTCATCTTGCAAGTCTGCTAATGCGATGCATGAGGGTAGTGTGTTCAAAGCCAAATTTGAATCAGAAAAGGCATCGATCCACGGTTGTTGAAACTGTAGTGTTCTTGAGCTAAGCAAATGAGTGAAATTTAATTTTAGTAATAAATATGCACGATATAAATATGATTTGTTTTTTGGCCTTTTAAAGGATGGATATTAGGATGGAGTTTTGCAATAGATGCATACTCGGGAGTTTTAAAAAATGCTTAAGTATGAAAGAGCAGGACTGATAAATGCTGATAGAAAGGAGTATATGAATATTTAAAGGGAGACACAGCGAGCACAAAAACGAGCACTTATGAAAACCATATAAGACACTATTGAGTCTCATAGCCACCGAGGTGTTTTTAATCTTCTTAGAGGTATGCTTCGTTGCGTCGAGGAGTACCACTTACATTTTTCCTGCAAATCGGACCTATCTCCAAAAAAATGAAAGAAAAACGTTCTATTCGGCCACGGTTCGGTCACCGTTTTTGCAGTTTGAGCGGTCACAAACATGAAGTGCCTTCAATCTAGTTGATCGCAACTTGCTTTGCAGGAATGTCTTTTGAAGAGAAACAGTTGTAATAGGAGATCACTTGTAATGTAACGACGCATGGGGCAGGTTTGGATATAAAAATACAATGTTGTTTGGATAAATTCAACCAAAATCAGTTTACTGTGTGTAACATTGCCTAATTTCCTCTTATGTCTTATCTATATGGTAGAAATCTAAACAACCTGACACTTTGAAATTTCCTGATAATTTTTTCCACATGTAAAATAGCACCCTCACTTTATGTTGACACTTTCCCGTCTAGTTTCCTGTTAGCAATGTTAAATGAGAGAATAAAACAGGCAACCTCTGATTTATTTCAGATAAATTCGAGTTGAATTATTTTATTTTTGTTCCTCATTGCTCAGATCAAAAATTAACCATCACACGTGTATGAGTATGGATATGTGCTTATTTAGTTCTAGAAAAATTATTCAATGTGTTTTCGTTGTCGGTATAGAAGAAAAAGAGAGAAAGAGGTTAAGTTTTCTCTGTGCACATTTTTTCCTTGACATAGTCCTCGACAAGTGTAGATCTAGCTACACTTAGTTATGAGAGCATGTGAATACATTTAAGTTCATATTATATTTGTTTTTAAAAACATTCAATGCAATTTAGTTAAGAAAACCAAACGAAGAAACATTCATATGGCCATCGTTCAAATACATTTTTGAAAGTATAATAATTGATGTGAGCAAACAAACATCAACACTCTGTACACACAACAGTACCATTAATTTCAGAAAATTACCTGAATCCAGACATTTTAACAGTCAAGTGATGAATTACAACTTTGACAAGTTATGGAGGCACTAATAAATTAAGGAGCACACACTTTGGATGTTAGTCTAAAGGTACAAACATGCAGAAGGATATAGTGACATTTTAGGGAGGATTTTTAATCTCGTTCATTGAGAAGAAGAACATGGCTGTAACGCGTCAAGAAAACACCGAAATATGCAACATTTTACCATTCAGGATACTTGTTAAATTTGCAGTATGACATGTTATAACTACTTTCCACACGGTACAACGACAGGACAACGGAGCCGGCGTCGAGAATGTAAACATAAACACAACAATCGTTACCATGGAAACACCGCACGTATGGTAAGTGCTGAGGGCTTCGTGGGCCAACTCCCGGTATTTTGTCCCTTCTATTCAGTGTCTGTTTTTGATCAGAAGAATATATGATTCCATTCAATACATTTAGAAATAAAAGTAAACTTAGGGATGCTACAAATAATGGAATCAGTGAGTTCGAAAACACACCAACTCGGTAACTCGAAATTGCTCAATTTTCATTAGAGACGGTCAATTTTTATAAAAGTCATTGAGGTTAGCGCATTATGTTCCAACTTTGACCTTTAAAATGCCCTTAAGTGCTTGTATTTCGGCATCAAAATCTCTTTCTTAGACTAATTTCTTCATTTACTGTTTGGTTTTGTGTGTGTCTTGATTCTTTTCATTTTTCCGAGTCGGAGTGTTTTCGTTCTCACTGATTAAATTATTAACGTGACGATTGATCTGATTTAGCAGAATACAGTGTGAATCTCTCTACGAATGGATGCCTACAATGAAAAACCGCGAATCTCACAGTTTGCGACGTTGCGGTTTGCTTGCTATAGTCTATTCTTTGATGAGACACATAATAATTGACTTGGTTTCGTGAAAATATCAACGATTTTTCTTCTATCGTTACAGAATATTTGTATTGAAAATTTCAAGTACCAAAAGCTTGTTTTCATTTGAATTGATAAAGCAGGAGTGGAAATTATGAAACGGTACGTGGTCTCCAAGTTTAGCAGTAAATACTGTGAGTCATTGGTGATGTGATCCATTTACAGGTGTTCTATAGATCAAATGGATTTTTTTTGTAAATACTGATTTTTGGCATTCCCTTTTTAGCCACCCCCCCCCCCAAAAAAAAAGCAAGGGAAATATTTTAGATGATTTCGAGAAACGATGACGGTAAATTTTTTAACAGCATTATTTGAACAGTATTAAGAATAAAAGAACTAAATAACTTTTCTAATATTAAAAAAGTAGTTCGGCTCGATTTGTATAATTATTTAGTAGCTTTTCGGTTTTGAGACGGAGGAACTTTAAAATCGATTAATGAGGGCTGCATGATAAATGTACATCCTGAAGTAAGTTTTATCCGGAGGGACTTCTTTGATAAACGCATTCTATCCTCTACATTCAAGCATTTCTCCCTTGATTCAAGAGAAAATCTCCTAAGTTGTGGATTCTAGGATATTCTGACCAATCAAAAAGCAATACATTTCGGCAAATATCACAAATCAAAGAGCAATAAAGTTCTTTTTCTTCTCCTGTTTTTTTTCCCCCCTGATACTTTACAAATGGCGATGTTCATTCTCCTAGGCTGCAGGCTTCACACGAGATACATAAACCGTATTTATACTTACACACACCATCATCAGAATTCATCACTCAACAATATTTCCGTTGAAATTACGCCACTTTAGTCTTTTTATCATCCACTGAATGACAAAATAAAAACGAGCCATCTCTGAGTATTTTTGAGTGGATTTGTATTCTGTCTGTCAAATTGGCCTTACATGATTTTTTTATTTTTTTTTTTAAATTTTATTTTATGAAACGTCATCCACCGATCCAAATCTACTAAGATGGGAGTAAAATGGTCTTCCAAGTTCACCTCGTCTGAAAACTTCAAAAGTTCAGATCATTTTTCCAAGATGAGTGAGCCGTCGCGTCGGCGACCCGAGCCGAGCCGAGCGATGCATATGATATTAAACACGGAATGGCATAATTAATTGAAAACTTACCTGCGTCACAATATTAATAACGGCCGCTAACAACTCAATAAAACCTCGCTGCATACATCATTAATAAAAGCCATGATTAATGACGCGAGGCCACGCCCACGGCGGCCACCACCCCCCCCC
>NW_017547112.1:7617631-7635567 GCF_001854935.1 Bemisia tabaci | reverse complement strand
CACTCGCCCCCGCCGGGTCCACGCTGCTGCCGGTCTCGAAAAACCCACCGGGGCAGGAGGTGTTTCCTCCGATGTTGGTGCCAGTGGCGTGGCGTGCTTTGCGATATATCGATTGTTATGCCATTTAAACCTATGGAAAAGGATCGATAAACAGGGTGTTCGCAGCGAACACCTTAATAATAGATTCTTTACCATAGGTTTAAATGGCATAGCAATCGATACATCGCAATTCACGCCACGCCACTGATGTTGGTGCGTGTTTCGGGTAATTACGGAACGCGTTTGAACTGTGAACAATCAAAAACCTATTTGGCCCCCGACACCCCCTCCGAGTGTCGCGGGTTCTCGCTCCTGCACCCCTCTCGGCTCTGCGAAGCCTTCATTTTGACTTCTTCTACCCTGATAATTGTTTCCTTAATTATATGATAAATATTAACTCGGCTCTAACTGATTTTGAATTTTATTAAGCTCAATCGCCTAAATTGAATTCCCTCGTTTTCGTGTTATTTGCCTTCTTTTCCTCCACCGCGAGGGTCAGTCAATGTGATTGAGACGTTGGGTGCGGTGCAGAAAGGGCATTTCTTGGTTGCGGTGTTTTAGAACCTCCACTTCTAATTTATATTTTAGAGAGGTGAATATTGGGTGAATTTTCTGCATTTTTTTGTTTTCAGCATTTTAAAATCATAAAGAAAATCCAGCAAAAGTCTCAACGAATTCCATGCATTTGTTATAATTATAATGGATGAAACGTTGGGTGAAATTCCGAGACACAGCAACCAAGAACTGCTCTCTCTGCATCTACACCCAGTGCATCGATTATGAATCAATAATATAGGTTACTTCTAGAGTCTCTCTCACTGAGAAAAAGCTATGGCTTATGAACCAATCAGTGGTTTATATGGAGCACTACTAATAGTAGTAAAGGCAGCATTTAATAATAGCACATTTACCTTAGTGGTGGTATACACGCACCTCAGTGACGGTATACACACCTTGGTATGGTACGAGATACCTAAGTGCAGGGCCGGATTCACCTACTTGCCGCCCATGGGCCGCCTATATTTTGCCGCCCCCTTCTCATTCGTTTTGAAACTAGATAAAAACCATCAAATGAACGTGCCAGTGGTGGAGAGGTGCATAAGACGCATTTACTCGTGTTGAACACATTTTTTGGGAAAGCCCCGTCAACACTACTAGCAAAAGTTCACGAAACTTTGCGCGAAAGTTAAGTTTCGTAAACCTACCTCTGTGTGGACAAGGCCTTCCATTCATAAGAAATGAACGAAAAAATTACGAAAGAACAAACATAAATGTGGTTCGATGATTTTAACTTCCGCCGCCGCGCCGCGCAGACCGCACCGTGTTGGACGCAATGCGTGAAGTATTCACGCAGTCTTGTAGGCGCTTTGCGTTTCACGCTGACCGCACTGTGTTTGACGCAATGCGTGAAGTATTCATGCATTCTTGTAGGCGCTCTCCGTTTCACGCTGACCGCAATGACCGCACTGTGTCTGATGCAATGCGTGAAGTATTCGTGCAGTCTTGTAGGCGCTAATATGTGTTACATGCCGATCGCAGCCCCGAGGGCTTCTCCATTTCATCTCAAATCCTCGTTATCATTTCTCTCTAAGTCGCGCCGTTCTAGGCCAAATTGTCTGTTTGGTTTCTCTCGTAACTCGACTTATTGAGGGTGCTGTCTCTTGTATCACTAAGAGACGACAAAATTAATTACTATACTCTCAGGAAATGAGAGATTTTGTCGCCTTTTCTCGTTTATAATTTTGTTTTTATAAATCCGATTTTTTTTTATACCTGCACTTTCAAAAATTGCAAATTTTTGCCGCCCCTTAGATTTGCCGCTATGGGCCACGGCCCATGTGGCCACCCCCTTAATCCGGCCCTGCCTAAGTGTGGTTCGCAGACCGAGAATCATTAGTTCATTTACGACTATTAGTGGTGTTCCATATGAACCACTAATATAGTTTATAAAGCCATAGATTTTTCTCCGTATGTGCAGAGATGGATCCCGTATTTCCGTCTCTGATCAGCTCCCACGGTGTTGCAAACGGCCAGAAATATTAAATTTTGAATGATTGCACAATTTGTAAAGTGGAGCACCGACCTAAGAACTAAGGACATGGCGCGGTGTCCATGTAAGCAAAGGAAACACTACTTACAGAGTCCAAGATCCGCTTTTGGGGTTTGCCCTTTCCGAACTTTACCTGTAAGATTCTGCGGGTAGTTTTTTAGCTTTGACATTTTATGTACTAAAATCATATAAAACTGTTGTCATAAAGACGCTTAATTCATAAATTGTGTTGCCAGCAGTAAAGGGAGAGAGGCTTTTGGAAACGGCGTAAGGCGATCAAAATTACGCTGACGGAAGTGCAAAAAAATCCGATTCAGACCATGGTATCACCTTTATTTCTCGTCACATTTTTATTTTACGTCGACTTTATTTCACGTCCACGCTACTGCGTGGACGCACGATGGGGAACAAACAAAAGGAAAGCAATGATGGAGGAAGGGACTTTATCAACTTACATTATTGCCGCTAAGGTGCAAACTAGAGTCCCCTTATACTGAGAGTCAAGACAACACCCCCTCGTGGAGTGACAAACGGGAATAAAGATTACAGAAATTGAACGTTTTTTGTAATCTTTGATCGGCTCATTCTCAAATTCCTCTCTCCGTTCCTTCTCTCATACCGTTTGTTCCTTGCCAAACTCGTAAATCCCTGGTCCATTCCAGATTATAATCTTTGCAATGGGTGAAAATGTAATCTTTATTCCCGTTTGTAACACTATGAAGGCCTAAAATACGGGAACCAATCAGAAATGGATTCATATTGTCTTGACTCTTAGTATAAAAGGGCTCTAGTGCAAACCTTAGCCTTGAAGACAGACTTTTATAACCCGCGAAACTGACCCGTTTGAACTGCTCAACTTTCAATAGAACCATGGTAAGAAGGTAGCATGCAGTGTTATACCAGGAATCCGCCGTGAATCGCAGCACAGACAGCGCACGAATTTCCACAGTCATCGACAGAGGAATAGACGAAGGGGATGACTTTGCAGTCTATTACATAACGCTGATTCACGGCGCTCATTTTTCACCTGATTTTTATTTCCATGTTTACATTGCTCGAGTCAGAATTTTCCGTCGCATGCTGTGAAGTTAATTAAAAGTATAAGTGAGCGAGTAATTGCGAGGCAGTGTGTGTGATCTTCCAGCGAGGTACTCGATAGGCTCGGCGATGGTTCGATCTTTAACAAAAACCACCGGTAGACGCGGGTCCATATTCTTTCAGCGAAGAATTTTGTCTATTAACCGCACAAAGATTGAATATCGCGCTAGGAAATTTCGGAGAAATTATATGCCCATACAATTTTTGAAACGCTTACGGCTACGCGGTTTCTTAGGTGCGTGCTGAACTTGCCAGATCGATTATGATTTATTCATTCTCGCCTGCCAAGGCGTTAAATATCATTCAACATTGTCATCTCTATACTCTGGAAAAAAAAGAAAAAAACACATTGGACCTAGAGTCCAGACTCTTGAAAACATTGACAAGAAAAAATACTCTTGATTCAATCGGATTTTTGCTTGCATCAAAACGAAATCCGCTTAAATTAAGAGGCTGGGTTCTTGATCTAAGCTAGATTCTGATTGAATCAAGAGTACTTTCTCTTGTCGATGTTTTTAAGAGTCTGGACTCTAGATCCGATGTGTTTTTTTTCCAGTGCAACAGACTTTTATTTTTAAAAAAACTGAAAAGACCTTAAGATGATGATGCCATACATTAATTTACACTACGCACAGAAATATCTTCCTGAGAAATATTCTCACGTATTGCTTTGTTTAAATGATAATAAAACAAAGCTAAAAAGTAAGGACAGTGCATCGAATTTTGGACTGAAATCGCTAAAATTAAAAAGCCCAAACCTTCAAGTAAAATTAAAGTAGGATGGTTTTGAGTTCTTTATAATTTCAGCAATTTTAGTTTTAATTGCTTCGTTTGTTTGGTTTGTGTTCTTTTTTAAAGAGAGAAGACGTGACAACATGCTCTGTGGCATGACGAAACAAGGCACTAATCAATCAACCACTTTCTAAGGTAATTAATTAGCTTTGTTTCAAACTGTGCCATATTGTTCGTTGGCTTTTTCAAACTCTGATTTTGAATTCAGCTCGTCGTTTCTCGCTGCTTCCTAATCTCCGAGTGCCAAATCAACTTAACGGAATAGTCACCCATGCTCTTTTTCCTCGCCCAGCGGCAAAATTGCGTGCACTGACGCTCATCCAACTCGTGAGTATCACTGGGTAAAATTGTAACGAAACAGAATATTTAGTTCTCCCTTTTCCAACGCAGGATCCAGGAGATAACTATTCGTGCTTCACGGTGCCCTGTTTTGCCTAATCTACACGTTGAAGGCGTTTTCAGTTATCATTTGATTTTTCATAAATTGTTGGTCCAACTCATTGCTGTGCTTACAGGTTCTCTATTTTTAGGTCGAATACTTGAATTATTATTTGTAATGTTTACTTTTGGTCATTCATTTTGCACTTAAAGGCTCAAAATTATGTTATGCTTCTCTCCATTTTGTTCCCATGATTTTTCTTGCGCTAGAAATGGAGGATGCACTACCTCTTAAATGTTATCACTTTAGCATGGAGGAGATTTTTTATCAAAGTGATAGGAGCAAACAAAAACGCCGATATTCCAAACTCTTACTCTTACCCTTCACTTGAATTGAGGTGGGGGAGAGGGGCGGAGGAGAAGAGTGGAGCTTATATTTTTTTCGTAAAATCCCTAAAGAAAATGTCTCTTTGAAAAATTACGTTTTTCAGTAACTGCGGCAGAAACAGTTTAAAGCGTACACATTTTCTGGGCAGCAAGTATAAGTTCACCCTTCTAAGAACACATGCCCGTTCGTGATACAAAATTAAGTAATTTAACTAATTTAAGGTGACCAAACCAAAGGAAGGGGGGTGGGTCGGCATACGGAACATTATTATCTATTTTCCGAGGTAACCTCAAAGGGTGGCGTTTTGGGAGATCCTAATCGGCAAAAGTGCGGCAGGCTTTCAAACGAAGGAAAAGTACTCGCTATGACTTGAGTCTCTCCTTCATTTTCTCGATTGCTCGCCAAGTCACCTCACCACTCACCATCGCGAGCACTCTTCACATCGGTTGAATACCTCGAGGAGTGCTCAATCCCGCCCTCGAGATCACGGCCGAGATAGAGCGATACCTGTTGTTTTAATGTCACCGTGCACAAGTGGCGACTTCCAATTGGACGTATTTCTGTCAAACGGAACTATGTGCATTAAGACATGAGCCCTGAGACCCATAAGAATACATGCATAACAGGGCTCACGTCATATTGCACATAGTTCCGTTTGACAGAAATACGTCCAATTGTGAGAAACAGCTCCATTTCATTAGAGCGGTCGCCCGGCTCCGCAACACTTAGTGTCACATAATTAGGGGGCCCTAACGACGTGATATCGTGCGCCGGACAGCGGTCGACACTAGCTCCGAGCAGATACCATCTCCGACACAGCATGGTTCGCTGATGAACGGTGTCACTGCCCGGTACTCGCGCTTCCCCCTTACTGACTTTTATTCTCTTCACACCTCCATGTTTAGGTCTTCCCTGTGGTTGGTGTGTGGGGATATAATTTTTCCATGTTGATCAGTATATATTTTGAAAATATTTGTTTAGGATTCCCCTTATACACCGGTAAAAAAAACCCTCTTGGTTCAAGAGTGAAGTTTCTTGTCGCCGGATTTAAGAGTCTGGACTCTTGTTTCAATGCAAAATCCGCTTGAATCAATGCAAAATCAGCTTGAAACAAGAGTTCAAGACTCTTAAATCCGGCGACAAGAACACTCTTGTAAGTCAACCGGCACTCTTAAGTCAATGCAATGCGGCATTGGTCCAAGAGGTTTTTTTTTACCAGTGTAATTTACCATGTTAATATCCTCTTCATTCTAATAAAATCATTTTTAAGACTATCAATGGACGAAGCAGGAGGGAAAGTAAGGCAGTTGATAGGCAGGAGTGAAAAAGGGAAGTTCAAAGGTTGGAGTTTTAATAGAGTGGGTCTTTACTTTCAGAGGCCTTCGTTTAGTCGACTAAGGTCTTTGAGGTTACCTCGGAAAATAGATAGTAATGTTCCGTATGCCAACCTCCCCCCCCCCTTCCTTTGGTTTGGTCACCTTGGATTAGTTAAATTACTCAATTTTGTTACGAAAAAATGATTTACTTAAAAAATGTTTTGTTCAAAAGTACGAATATCGTTATCCCTCTGAAGGTTAAAGGTGTCACTACCGCTTTTCTTTACCGAGGGCCTCAATAATGGAGATGTTGCATGTGTGAGGAATTTGCGATTTGACTGATTGATTCTTATGTAAAAGTTCGCGAGAAACACAATGGTGCCACTGGTTTTCTCTGAAATCAACTCCCAAGCTCAAAAAAAGCTCTCAAGTTGAGGCCAAAATGGAGGGGATATCCCACCCTACCCTGAGAGTTCACCTCTACATCAAAACAAACTCTCCATGCAAAGATAGGGAGCAAATACATTAGCAGGGTTGTCGTGTTTTCAGTTTTGGAGTCCCCAAATAAAGTGGCAACCCTCCTAATGTATTTGCTCTCTATCTTTGCATGGAGAGTTTGTCTTGATGCAGAGGTGGACTCTCAGGGTAGGGTGGGATATCCCCTCCATTTTGGCCTCACTTTGAGAGCTTTTTTTGAGCTTGGGAGATGATTTCAGAAAAAACCAGTGGCACCATCGTGTTTCTCGCAAACTTTTACATATGAATCAACGGTCAAATCGCAAATCTCTCACACATGCAACATCTCCATTCCCTAAACCCCAACATGGGTCGATAAGACTATGCAAGCACCAAAGCATACACCCCTTTAATTTTACAGCTAATCTATGGTGGCGGGGAACGTGGCCACAAATCATCGATAAACATTCACCATAAATTGATGCTCCTTCGTCGAGCCGACCCGTGAGGCTGCGGACGAGGTGTATTTAAATTTAGAGTAGATTCTGATCGATGTCGGTGAGCCAAGAGCGCACAATTAATTATAGGGGCCGCTTATCAAAGGAGAGTAGAAAATCCCCCGCAATGTTGCCATACCGCAATATCCACGATATCCTCGGAGGAACGGCCTGGTTATGCTCGTGATACATTTGGCAGCGGTGCGATTCGACTCCAGCGAAGAGAGGGCTGGGATCAGTCACTTCCTCAATCACCGCTGGAATATCAATAACACAATCTTGATTGAATTGCTTTAATAAAACAAAGTAAAACAAAAGTAACAATAACAATAATAGCACGCCCATGCATCATTAGCTAACAGCCCCTTTGAGTCCACGCCTTTCAGTGGTTCGAAAAGCGACTCGTCGGACAATGGCAAGCCAGCATCAGAGTTGCGAGATGCGCACCTGGACTAGCACCGATCAAATGCGATGTTTATTTCATTATGAGGAAGGTGTGGATTAAAATGCGAAAATCTAGAAAGCGGAATGGATCGTATTCGATAGTGGTTCGATGTAGATTGGTTCAAATAAAATAGAACATAACCTCAAATCGAAATTGTAGGATAAGGAAAAGCTGAAAATGAGAAATTTCGTAGAGATTTCACTACTCTTGGCCAATAAGTACTCACATGAATCAAAATTACTCAGTTAACTTTTGAGGCTATGTTTATGTTTTGAACCAATCGATATTGATACAATCTCACCCGTTTGATGTATCGAATACGATCTATTGCTTTAAGTTTTCAGCATTCGTTTTGAACCATTAATTGACGACGGCCAGCGTCAGAAAAAGGATCCAAAGAATGAAACGGATGGCCCCAGCAGCAGTTGATTAGACGCTGAATTTCCATGTGTGCTGAAAAAATTTAGATTGGAATAATGCGAAATTGCATACAAATAGTGGCAATTTGAAGGTATAATTGTTATGAAGGCGATGTCACATGCATGATAATAAAAGAAAGTGAAAATATAGTTGGCTCCATTAGAGTCTGGATTATTCTATCTAATGTCGACTTTATTGAACCAAATTGCCAACTCGGACTTGTTTAATTCGACCACTACTTTTATGGTAAACTAAATTGTGCCACTCATAGAATTATTGCACGGGATTATTACCTACGTAGATCTCAGAAAATTCTACATTTCGAGCGTAGCACATCATGTCTAGTGGAATGTGACAATAAATAATATAGTTGCTAACATTTTCAGCCGCTTTACACTAGAGGTAGTCTTTTTGATCTTTTTTATACATCTTACTTTAAATATAGTCACTTTTTCTCGTAATTGCCATAGAGGTCCATACTTGATTGAGTTTGACAAAGAATTAAGAATTTACTGATGTCAGACGCAGAACTAAGCTTGTTCAGGACATTGTTCTTAAGGTAAACTCGCTTTAATTATAAATATCAATTTCAAATAATGAGTAAAGTTGCTAAAAGAGACCATACAACAGGTAACCATTTTAAAAGGTGTCCGAAGTTAATCAGTATTTTTTTTTTTTTTAAATTTTGGTAAAAAAGGGGGAATGCACCTTCCTTTTTTTTTTTGAAGAGAAATTAGAATGATGTACAGCTAAGTTCCCTCTTGGAAAGGAACTCGCTGAACTTAGGTAATGTATTATTGATCCCCATGGGAGGAAAAACCTTTTAGTAATTAACACTGATCTCTGGACCGGACGGGCGGTTTCTATTCTCAACCGCAAAACCGTTTGATTAATATCCAATGAGGAAGTAAGAGTAAGGAGTAAGGAGTAAGGAGTAATGTAGAGAGGACTAACTATACCCAATGATCCAGCCCAGATCACAATCAGCACAGAAATCATATCCTGTGTCACGCATCAACTATTCAAGTTTAAGCATGGAGCCTCATTTTAGACTTGCCACAGGAGAAAAATTGGCTCCCTCTTTTTTCTTCCTCCTAAAATTGTAAAAAGACGTCGGTGCATTACATCGATCAAAAAGAAGAATCGTGAGTAGTCTTCACAATATCATGGTAGTCTTTACAATATTATGGTAATTGGACCGCGTTTAACAGAAAGGAACCAAGCCACATCAGCTATTGCCAAATTTAAATAGGCAATTTAATTTTTTACGAGAGAACGTTTGTGCGGATTCCTTCGAAAATTTTGAGGAATTTGCTTCTCACTATCTAGATAATTCACTGAAAATCGCACAAAAATCCACACAACCGCTTTCATGTACAAAATTAAATTGCCCAGTTAAATTTGGCAACAGCTGATGTGGCTTGGTTCCTTTCTGTTTAACGCGAGCCAACTGTCAGATAAGATATAGATTTTCCCTCTAAGTTACATTGACGTCTGTAAGACACGGTGAAATCGTCACCCTCGAGGATTCCAAAAATTTATGGAATTTTGTGCGTGCGTTACTGAGGACCAACGGCATGGCATGTTTTGCAATATATCGATTGATCTGCCATTTAAACCTCGTGAAAAGGATCGATATATACAGGGTGTTCGCAACGAACACCTCAAAAATCGATTCTTTACCATATCTTCAAATGGGGAAATATCAATAAATCGATAAGTCACGCCACGCCACTGCTGAGGACACGATAGATATATTTGTCGTCATAGTCATTATAACGATTCCATCTCTCATTGATGGTAAAACTACCAAACTGCGTATCTTGATTTGCGACGTTGCAGATTTTTGCGTAACTTTACTTTCTGAACGGAAAATTACTCAACTTCAACTTTTGAAAATTTCCGTGATTTTTCTTCTCTGTGCTAGGCAAATTCTGGAAAAACTTTAAAGAATGATGTTGATTTGTTATTTATTTAAAAAATAAAGTTGGAGCGGAGATTTTCAAACACCTCAAACCAGACATACGTGGTTTGATAGTTTCACAAACGATATGGTAACGCACAGTATAGTTTAATCGGACGGAGAAACAATAAATTAATCAGTTACGCGTGTCACAGAATTTGATCCAAGTTTTTGACTATAGATGAGCAAGGATAATTTAAAATTCGAATAGCACACGGACTCTCACAATTATAAAAAAAAAATCTGCCCGCTTAATACAAGAAGCTACGCGAATACATTTTCAACACCCTATCAATCAGCACCGGGAGCATGGCCCAATATACTCGGAAAGAACTCGGCCTGTCCACGCATCACGCTTTAATTCATTTATCTGAAAAAAATAAATGTGAGTAAATTGATTCCTATTCTGGGATGGATCACTTGTCGACCCCTCTAACAACTCAATTATATGATAAAAGAGAACGCCGGACCCAAGGGTACAAAGCGCCGATCTCAAAGGATACCATGATGCCAAATCGCCGAGGAAATAGATGAGTCTTAACAACTATTCACACTGTTTCAAACGGAAGAGCTGTGAGAGATATTATGCATTCGATGGTAAGCTGAAGAAGCGGTATGACAAGTCTTCTCCAGACTAGACTTGACGAATACCTATTTGATCTAATCTTCAAAACGCCTGCTGGAACTAGAAATATTCAGTCATCGATGGGTCTGTCAGATAATTTATAATAACTTGCTGTATCGGTATTAATTTTTCAAAACAAAATATATAAGATTTGTGGATCAAAGACTTGCCGCGACTTCTCGCGAGAAACAGCAAATCATCGCTTAAGTTTTTTTTTTTTCACTCGGGTAATCTTCGATCACTGATCTTAGGTAGAATAACTTGGAGCAATCTCATCATAAGGCGGTACATGTCTAATGCGGTGCAGCTGGAGTAGTTGCTTGAGAAGATTTGCAAATTACTTAATTCTGAATGTACTTAATTTAGTTAAATGTGGGAGCTGAAAGCTAATGATACGTTTTCAAATTTTATGGTCACTTTTATAGCCTCTCCTTGTTGAGTCGTGTGCCCGGAGTTCACTGAACAGGTGTGCCAATAGTAGTGAGAGATGGAGTATGAGTTTACTGGATTAGCCACCTGCCACCTGCGCATTTGAGTAAATACATAATTCCTCCAACGCTCGAAATATCAATTTCTGATTAAAATCTATTTATGTATTTAACTCATTCAATTTCAGCAGGCCCTCATTTCATACGTGCATGCGATTCTTATCACATAACGATATTTTCAACATTCTACTCGTCAAATTCCTAAATTTCTACCAGGTTACTCTTAATATTTTTTTCTTTTAAACTTGTCTGCCAACCATAGCGTCTATAAACGGCACGTTGAAAAGCGTCTGTATCGTTATAAGCCGTCGGTACTTAAAATTTTGAAATTTGGTTGACTTGTTCCCAAGAAATATTTTTCAAGAACTGATTGTTGCTGAGGGTAGCAAATTGACAAGAAGCCTTGTATATATAAATAAACGATTGTCAACTGGATCTACGAACACCGGCAGAAATCTAGCGATCAGTAGAAACATCGGACACTTATCTGGGAGAAAACTTTTGGCTTTGTGAGGATAGCCTATACAGAGACTGTCGCAATATCGGTGAGCCATTTATTACACCTACATTCAAAGTATTTCCGTCTTAAACGGAACACTTATTAGTCAATCTCTAAGATTTTTAAGGAAGCTACAGTTTTGATTCGTTGCAGTTATTTTTGTTCAAGAGGACCGAGAGGGAGTAACGTTATACGCAAAACAAGGTTTTGCGTCATCAACCGAACTTGGTTTGCCCTCAATTAATTGCAATTAAAATTATGCAAAAAAGCGTCTAAAGCATCGAAATAGTTGCGTCCTCGAAGATTGAGCTGATTCTGGCTAGTTTTTGTATACAAGTCCCAGAATGCGCCCTTTAACAAGCCTATTGCAGATGACCGCATTTCATCACAAGAATAGGCGACTGGCAGGGAAAGCAGTAAAGCACAGAACTGCTGTGTTGAGATTTCTGAGTCTCAAGCGCAATTAATTATTTTTTGCTAAGTGTGGGTACATTTACTATTTTGATGTATTATTGCTATTAAAGTTTTATAGAGATAGTGCAACTGGTCTCATTCAACATTCACAAAAATATCGCTCAAGGTTCAAAACGCACTGGTGGTCTCTTTCACGATATTCGACGGTTTCCAGTCTAGTAGCTTCAAATTTTAGAATATCCTCTGAACTGAGACGAGATTTTGTGAAAAACCGGTGCTACCAAAGTGGTCCACAAATTTTTAACAGGAGTAATTAATTAAATTGTAAATCCTCCCTATCTGGAACACTCTATGGCTTAGGTTAGGCTAGGTTAGTCCTTGCACCAAGGCTAATTAATGTGCCATCCTACAGTTGTACACACATATTCTAAAGAAGAAAATAAAGCATTGTGAAAAAATAAAAAAAAGGGGGGGATCCCAAAGAACTTTGCACTGGAAAAAAAAAACACATTGGATCTAGAGTCCAGACTCTTGAAAACATTGACAAGAAAAAATACTCTTGATTCAATCAGATTTAAGCTTAAATCAAAAGGAAATCTGCTCAAATTAAGAGGCTTGGTTCTTGATTTAAGCAAAAATCCGATTGAATCAAGAGTATTTTTTCTTGTCAATGTTTTCAGAGTTTGGACTCTAGGTCCAATGTGTTTTTTTTCCAGTGCAAGGTTCTTTGGGATTTTTTCTCCCCCTTTTTTTCTTTTTTCACAATGCTTTATTTTCTTCTTTAGAATATGTGTGTACAACTGTAGGATGATGACATTAATTAGCCTCGGTGCAAGGACTAACCTAAGCCATGGAGTGTTTCAGATAAGGAGGATTTACAATTTACTTAATTATTCTCTGATTAAATCAAGAGTCCTTTTTCATGTCGATGTTTTTAAGAGTCCGGACTCTAGATCCATGTGTGTTTTCCAGTGTGATATATTGATAAAGCAAACACAAATTCTGTAAACATTTCAAGAATTATGTTTGCAAGACCAAAAAACACCTGTAAAGGCACAGTGCATAAGCATGCATCGATGCGATGCACCACGGAGTGGCATCGAGAGCGTAACACCGCGCCGCTCAAGTCCCGAACTCCAACACCTGTGCTAGATAAATCATTACCGGAGGTGAGAGGGAGACGGAATATTACCTCAGATCGGGAACGAGCGAGCGAGAGAAAGAAAAAACGGGAGAGGGGGGATATTGGCGGTCAAAGGGAGCAGGCACGCGGGGGGGGGAGGCGTCGGGTCGGGAGAAAATGAAGTCATCTCCGCTGTGGGAGCTAACACCTCTGGAGAGGTGGCTCTGCGGGGCGCTGGATTCCTGGGCAGGGGAAACCGTGAAACGGGACGGCCGGGTCGGGGACGGCTGCGGGTGAGGGCGGGCGACTGAAACGACTTATCACCCCACAGCTAAGCTAATTAGAATTAAATACAAGACTAACAGACGTGTTGGCTCATGTAACGCAAGTAACTGCGCCCATGCGTTGCCGCTTATGCTCCGTCCGGCAAGGACTCGTTCGTCTGCCTGGCCATCACTCGCCACGCTTCTCTTCTCAAGCATTGACCTTCAGGGGCGGATCCAGGGGGGGGGAGGCGATAGTGGGACCCCCCCCCCCCTTGGAGCCAAGAAAAAGAGGGAGGGAAAGAAAGGGAAAAAAGAGGAGTAAAAGAAGGGAAAGGAAAAAAGAGAAGAAAAAGAAGGGAAAGAAGGGGGAAAAGGTTTTAATTTGTTCTCTTGTGTTTTACCATCAAATTGACGGAAAAAAGTGGGGATACCTATAAAAATATCCGACTTAATATCAGGAACTTCCAAGAGGCTAAAATTCCATCAGCAAGTGTTTAAATTCTCGAAATTTTCCGGGGGAGGACCCCTAGACCCCCCAGTCACGTGCCTCAAAATTCGCCCCTCCCTGAATACTATGCTGGATCCGCCCCTGTTGACCTTGTGTATCAATCAGAGTTGCCAACGGGATGCGATCCCTGCCTCGGTCCTTGATCCCTTTTTGAGTCCATTTTTAAGGTAAAATGTACCGAAGCCTTAAAAGTGTCACTGAGTCGACGTCAAGACTAGATTTCTTGTTTCGCCTTCGATTTCGATGATACTTCAAGCACATCCATAAAGCCCGAATAGTTGCATCAAAGCGCCTTGTGGGTTTAAGAGCCTTGTTCTGTTGTATCTCTTGACTTTTCACACCTCCACTGTGTTCTTAACGAAAGTGACTCGATTCGATGGCGTCGTGAAATTGAGAAAACCAAAATAAAGATTTCTCAAAAATGTCTCTGATATTCTTCTCGATTTGGCAAAGAAAATTCGTCTTCAAGCGCAGCAATGTGTCTGAGGTCAGACGAAGGGTCTCATTTCGCCTTCAAATTTGATGATACTTCAAGCACAATCACAAAGCACGAATAGTGGTATCAAAGCGCCTTGGGAGTTTGAAATCCTAGTCCTGTTGTCATCACTTGATGCGTTTCACATCTTAGTACGCGAGTCGATGGCTAAAGTGCGAAACCACTTATCTCCGTTTGTGTAGACTTCCTTTCATACTTTTTTTTTTATTCGCAAATATAGTCGACGTGATTTCTTGAAAACGCCCTTGCTTTTTCTTCTCTGTTGGGAACATATATTATGTATAATTTCGGGCTATAAAGTTGGCTCATGTTTCCCTTCGCAAAAGTAAAATGAACTCGGAAATTTTGAGACACCGCAATGGAGATACGTGGTTTCGCACAATCACCATAGAATAGTCTGCTACGAATATTCATCAAGCAAAATGCGCGATAGAAAATCTGTAACGGCGCAAAACGAGTTGCGTGGTTCAGCAGTTTTTCTAAAGTTAGGCCCGGATATCGGGGAAAGTTATTTCGTTTAGATAGAAGAAGGTCATCCTCAAGCCTCAAGCGCAGCTCTAAGTTGAGGTTAAGATCATCTGGGATCCTGTTATTCGACTTGAAGTTTGCGAAAACTGTAGTCTCGAGATAAACAATTCCAAATTCTAGTGCAAGGTGCATGCCAATTTATACATCCATGGCTCATTCATTGGCACAAAAATGAATTAAACCTCTTGCAGATTATATTTTTTGATTAATCTTACAATATCAAAATCCGATTTTAAAATCCAACTCGATTAAAGTCGCTATCCTGAAAATTTTGCCTCCGCGAGCTGAGGGCCATTTTTCCCTGAGCGTTCAAAAATGTAAGGGATTCTTCTGTCAACATTCGACATATTATTCCCATTACTTTTCGGTAAGAAAAGTTCATAATTCCTGCTCAGACGTCTCCCGAGGGGCCCCTTCTTTTGACCCCTCTCAGAGTCGAAACATGACGTCTCAAGAGCCCTTACTATTAAACCGTTCCTTGAGATAATTTTATAATTGAATCAGTGAGTTCGAGAACACACCAACTCGGAAAAAAAAAAATGTTCAGGAAACACCTAAAACTGCGCAGCGGGCGAAGAAGTTCGTTTAAGAAAAACCTTTTGGGTGCTAAAGGAAAAGTACTTAGAGACTTGGTAAAGCACCAAGTTGAAATCGATACACCATGTTTGATGCCAGAGAATTAAGCGTTTAAAAATTTCTGAGTTAGTGTGTTTTCGTTCTCACCGACTTTCGGATACTGATTTATCATAGTCTGCCCTGAAAAATGTATATTTTTCGACCTGAATAACGCTTGAATATTCATATAACTTGTTGGTACAAGGTATATTGAACCGAAAAAAGAAAACAACAAAATCGGATGGTCACCCGTTTCCCTTGAAATGGCCAAAAATTGGTATTTTCAATGAAATACTTCGATTTTTCCCTTTTCCCGTGGCTGTTTCGAGCACTTCCGATTGCAATTTCAAAATTTTCTTTTGCGTGCAGATGTTTCTATCCATAAGTGTTACTAAACCGTAAAAAAGTGAAAATCGAAAAAAACCCGAGTTGGTGGGTTTTCGAACTCACTGATTCAATTGAAATCTACGCAATCTGTGCATTTATGCATCCCGTAGACTGGAATTTTGTCCGTCGCATGAAAAAGTTGCAGAATTTTGAAGGAAAACGGTGGGCAAGAAGTGCATTGTGCGGATAAAAATAACACTCATTTCTGAATAAGTCAACAACAAGGCGCCATTTCACGAAACCTAGGTGAACGTCACGTCAGCACCATGAGTTGTATACAATAAATAATGGTCATTACGAACAAAAGGAGTGACGATCGAGAAAATGAAATAAAATATCTACCTGTGATCATCTCTTCTTTGTTCCCACCTCGGCTTCAAATGTCACGGAATTTGTCACTGTCAGTTTAGCGTTCAACGGGCGCCTTGAGATTCTGAATTGATTAGGTGCACGGTCTGTGAATGCATCAATACATTACATCTCCACAACAAACGGTAGCTATTTCCGTCATTTTCCGTTTGAATCTCATTCATTGGAAATTAATTTTTTTCCCCGATTTAATTTCAAGACAACGCATGATTCTGGTTCGCTGCTTTCACCGTGCCTGCTAGTTCTAGTGCTAATGCTAATACCTGAAATGTTGGGACAACTAAAATAGTTACAGTTTTTCTCCTAACTAGTAGGAACGAAGGCGAACTCTCATCTTTAGAGTGTCCTCCTGAATGGCCGCAATGAAATCATGCCATAACAATTTTAATTTTAATTTTAATCCTATGCTAATATTTGGATTAAAAAAGTCAACAGTTTACTCTATTGTATCCTTCTTTTTCTCTATCTCCAACCACTGCAGATGTATCTAATCTGTCATAAGTTTAAGACCAGAGTCTATGACTCCTTGCCAATGATCAAACAAGAGTCTTCAAAAAGGATCATCGATGACTTGGACTGATACAGATAGCCGATTGGATGTATTTATGCTAAAAGGAACTATGCGCATAGGGTTTGTGTGCAACATAGTTCCTTTTACCATAAATATGTCCAATTGAAGGGCCGGTTAAGGCATGAATGAGCCCCTTCGAAACTTTTAGTGTAATCGAAGGTAAAATCTCACCTGCGAAGTTGAGAAAAATATTGAGTCAGTCAACACTAATAACAGTACCAAATAGAGTCTTTGTGGAATCCTATGAGCAACTGAGAGAAAGAGAAGTTTGTTGATTTGTTTACGTCTTGTCTCCACGGGACGTTTCACGGGATTTTTCCCAACTTCGAATCGCAGGAATGAAACTTCTTGGCTTTTTCCCCATTAAAGAACACAACGAAATTTCTTCTTCTTCTTTTAAAGTCGTCCCTAGGACTCCACAATGATTCTTGTTGGCACTGCGATTAGCATTGACTAACCCAATATTTTCCCCAGCTTGGCATGTGAGATTTTTCCCTGGGACGAATCACATTAAAAGTACCGTGGAGACAAGGACACAACGAGAAAAAATCCCAGCAGTTTCAAACCTGCGATTCGAACTTGGGACAAATCCCATAAAACGTCCCGTGAAGACAAGGCCTCAACGTATACAGAGGTGCTCCTATTCGCCACTTTTCTCGAGAGAATTTTTTTTATAGCGAAATGGCAACATTGAGGGGAGCTCTGTCGCCCCGCTGGCTGCTCCGAAGCGATTCCCGGGCCACCACCACCACCCTACCGCGCCACCCCACGGCCGACGTGCGATGCGCGGCGCGGAGACTTCAACGCGCGGAAGAAAAACAGCACCACGTTTTTCTCGGGATAAATTAGTCCCCCGATCCTCCACCGCGGCGCTGAGCACACTTACACACTCACACGCTCAACGCGGGCATCGAGCAGATTGTTTCCACGTTGAGATCTTAACCGAAGCCCGGATAATATTAATAACCGAGCAATAATTTATACGAGTTTACGCCGCGCGGTCGTTTTTGATAATTTATTCCCGGCACAGGATCATTCCGAGCGACTCCAAGTCTGCCGTGCCCAGGAAGAACGCCGTATGAACCTTCAGACGTTGCCACATTTCCTTCAATAAAACCTCAACCCTCTATGGCACACTGGAAAAAAAAAAAAAAAAAAAAAAAAAAAAAAAAAAAAAAAAAAAAAAAAAAAAAAAAAAAAAAAAA
>NW_017547112.1:7562626-7617537 GCF_001854935.1 Bemisia tabaci | reverse complement strand
TTTTTTTTTTTTTTTTTTTTTTTTTTTTTTTTTTTTTTTTTTTTTTTTTTTTTTTTTTTTTTTCAGTGCAGTGCTTGCTTAAAAATATTGAGAACCAAAATTTGTTTTCAAAATTTTGAATTTTTGGGAATCAGTTATTCAAAAAAAGAACAAAACTAATGCAAATTTGCAAAATCATTATAAAGAGGAAAGATTTAATTTTTAAAAACCCCCAAAATACGTAGTTACGAATTTGTAACGCCATGCCACACAGAGGGTTAAATTACTGAGAAAATATTGAATTTTTTTCTTTAAATTTTTCAGACGATTTTTTTTAGCAATTTCGTATAAAATGTCTGCAAATTTCAAGACAAATCACGCACAATCGCTCTCAAAAATACATGTTTAATCCGGGGCAATTCGGCAACTCTCGAATGTTCATACGGCGTTTTTCCTTAGCACGGCAGAAGTACCCAGCGACGAAGCGTCCTCCACCAGTTGCCAGATGCCACTGGAAAGAATGTTTTTCCTACGTTCGAGGCGAATTTAACCATCCAAGACGGCAATGATGGTCGTCTATTCCGGGGTCAGGTGGGGACGGGAGGCTTTTTCGATACCCGCTGTGTGTCCCTTGTAACCCGGCGCGATAGGTGTAACACCCAGGAATTTCTCACTTTATACGAGCTAATCATAGCTCGTTTATTAAATCATAACCAATCGCTTGAATGATACGCGTTTTAATCTTCTCGACTTAACTAGCCTCTTTTTCACAGTTTCGAATGCTGATCTATTTCAATTTGGTGCTCATAATCCGATTTGATTGGGTATTAGGGCCTCAGCCTAAACAGGTTTCGCTCAGGAGTGCTGCTCGCTTATTGGACTCGGGGCGTTGGGGATTACTGGTGTCAGGGCTTAATTTCATTAGGCACCTAACCCTTTAATGTCAGCTCCTCAGGTCGTTCCTACGCTGTTTAAGAAGGAACTTCGCTACGGGATCGCGTCAACATCTTCATCCGCGATTGGAATACCTCCAGCTGTATCCCCATATGATTTCCGAGACGAACGCGATGTTTACTTCCTTATATTGAGGAGATGATTGGACAGTTCCGTATTGTTTCAATTGCATCCGGGTGCAAGGGTTAATCTCTTCTCTTAGATCTCCATTTTGATTGAACTGTCAAGAAAACAGCTCTTTGTAAAAATGCATGGCTCGAGAAATATTAATAGTCTATCATTGAACTTCGAGTACTCGGAAATGACAAAATCATTCTACCTTTAATTTTTTTTTTTTTTTTTTTATTTTTATTTTTTTTTTTTAGTACAATTAAAGTATTTTAGCCATTTGATAAGGGACAAGGACCCAGAATACCACGAGGTTACACTGGGAAAAAACCACATTGGATCTAGAGTCCAGACTCTTAAAAACATCGACAAGAAAAAATTCTCTTCATCCAGTCGGATTTTTGCTTAAATCATGAACCAAGCCTCTAAATTTGAGCGGATTTCCTTTTGATTTAAGCAAAAATCTGATTGAATCAAGAGTCATTTTTCTTGTCAATGTTTTCAAGAGTCTGGACTCTAGATTCAATGTATTTTTTTTTCCAGTGCGAGGTTTTTACAAATTGTAAGACGATTGCAACTCTGAAGACTAACAATGCATTTTAAGACCAATACAACAATTTCTGGGGATCCAATTTTGCTTCTAGGTTGCGGCTTTGCGTTCGATAGTTTTCATTCCTGAGGTTCGATACCCTTAGTGTTCGGAGGGGTCCCCCACCCCATTGTGCCAGGTCGATGCTCTCTAAACATGATGATTGCATGTAGCTTGGCGAAATGTAAAATTAAGTGTCATGAAATTTCCACGTCTGTCATTTTTGATTTACCAAAGGGCACGACGGATAAGAAAATAGGCACAATGTGCATGGAGGTGTATTGCTTATAATGAAGGAAGTTCGACAAGCTAGACCCAATTCCATTTTCAATATTTTTTTTTTTCGCGGTTTGTAAAAAGAATCGATACCTTTGAATACAGTAGAAGGAGCTCACAGTATCGTTAAGATTTCAATTTTTGCTCTCGTTTCCGTGAGGGTAACACACCTGTCTTGGATCTTTTCAATTTTATTTTCAAGCGTGACGAGAAGGTGGAAGGAGCAGGCAAGCTCGACCAACTCCCGGGGCAAATTTCTCCGATGGCGATTAATTTAAAGCGCATCTCTTCACGCGCAACAGCTCAATCCTTATAGATAAAGATAGGATAATTAAATGATTAATCTCGGGATTAATTGAAAAAAAATCACGGGGCAGGGTTGTAAATAATTAAAATCATGAAAAATAGAGGGCATCGGAATGGGTTTCTCCCATGCGCCGAGAATGGAAGAAGAATGAGAAAATGTGATAGAGCGGAGTGCGGCAGCAGGGTACCGCCGTACTCAGGAAAAACATCGTATGAACCTTCAGGCGTTGCCAAATTTCCTTCGATAAAACATGAATCCCCTCGTAAACTTATGAATATTTTTCTTCCAATTTTTCAGAGAATTTCGGTCGTATTTTAATCTAAAGTTCCTGAAAATTTCAAGGAAAAATATGCATAACTTTTTTTAAAAATAAACATTTTAGCGAAGGAAATTTGGCAACTCTGGAATGTTCATACGGCGTTCTTTCTTAGCATGGCAGGGTACTCGAGAGTGTGAGTCAAAAGCGGGTCGAAGAGAGGCAATGAAAAAAAAGCAGAATCATCCTCATGCGTAACGTATTAATCAGTGGCATGGCGTGCTTTGCGATATATCGATTGTCAGGCTATTTAAATCTATGGAAAAGGATCGATAGACAGGGTGTTCGCAGCGAACGATAATAATCGATTCTTTTCCACAGCTTCAAATGGGGAAATATCGATAATCGATCATTCCGCCTCGCCACTGGTATATTAATCTCGTATGCGCCTCTTGCCGCCTCTTCACAACCCCGGGGGCTCTCGCCGGCGAACCCCACTATCTCCGTCTGTCCAACATATTTTAACAAATCAATTCCCATTTCCATTTGTAATCTTATTTATCACTCTAAAAATGATAGCACCATAATTAATTTTCTCCTCCCCGGGTTCGAGGTGGAGAAAAAATCATTCCCGCGCTCCTCCGCTCCCCCGTTTTTTTAAATTTATGAATTTATATTATTTATTACGCGTTATAACTTTATTTCTTATTTTGCTTTGACCGCGAGCCGCTTTGAGGCGGCGTTCATCTCCATTGTCAGCCGATTTTAAGCCCGGTCGGCCCCGGTCGGTTGACCGCAAGTTGGAGTCGGCTTCTTAACTCCGCCACTCAGCGGGTTCAACTTTGTTTTATGGCGTGCATAATTTTCGGTGCGCGGCACTCAAGCGAGAACGACTCTCATCGTTGCTAAATATTCAACAATGCTCGATTTTTTCGATCCCTTTAAGGAGAGCCGGCCACCCTATCTTCCCAATGTTAACGTTTGTACCTTTTTCTCAGGATCTACTGAACAAAAATTACTTCTCTTTTTTTTGTTTTGAACTTTGAACCCTCCTGAACATTTTAACACGGGCTTTTTTAAAATTGAAAAATTTGAAATTTTGGTGAATTTTTGAAATTTTTTTGTTAGAAATCATAGAATTTGGACATTTGAAATAAATTAAAAAAAAATCCAGCTCGAAATTTTGAAAAAGCTCGTGTTAAAATGTGCAGGAGAGTGCAAGGAATAGAACAAAGCAAAGTTTTTGAAAATCGGTTCAGTAGATCCTGAGAAAAAGGTACATGAGTGCTGAAAAATGTAGTTCTCGGGAAACGAGGAATTAAAAGAAACAGCAAAATCAGTTTTAGTGTAATTAGTAGTGTATTTAGTGAACCTTCTCTCACTAAAACGCGCGTATCTTCAAAACTACTCATCAGATCAAGTAAAACTTGGGGAGTTGGAGATTAAGATTAGCCAGAAAATAAAAAAAAAAAACATTTTTTTTAAATTTTCAAGTGGCCGGCTCCCCTTAAAATGAACGGAGTTCCCCCCGAAATGTGCCAACGATGGATGGCTGTTTCCTCCGAGACAGCGTGTCTGCGGATCCAGTCAATTTATTCATCTAAAATTCATGATCGCCACCTCAATTTTCCTTCCCATCCTCGCGTGCGCTCGCATTTCTCAACTTTAAATGAATTTCACTGAGCGCGTTTCCTCGCTTGACGTGACTCGTGTAATATGATGTTATGCACTATCCTCAAACATCCTTTATTATCTGGACGTATTTCTAGCAAACAGACCTATGTGGAAGTGAGAAATGTGGGGTGTGCTAGTTAGTTCTCTTTGCGTAAGAGTGAATGGGAATAATTGTGCGCCAGTGACGTCAGCGGCAATGATAGTGCGCACTCTAACGGCGGGGAGCTTTAACTCGTGAGCCCTGTGCACAAGGCTCTCTTACCATGCCCGTGGCTCATGAGTTCCGCATTCAGTTGCACATAGGTCTCTTTGATAGAATGCAACATCCCGCTTTTCCAATTCTTCAAAAGGAATCACGCCCACTTTTACATTGCTTCTTATGCAGCTTTCTAGAGCACACCCCACATTTCTCACTTGCACATAGGTCTCTTTGGTAGAACTACGTCCATCTGATTGATCTATTCTGATAAATCAATTCGATTTCAGTGGTACGTTCCTTCATAGGGCGTGAAATTAAAGGGATAGTTGCATTGGCGGATCCAGCAAATTGGTAACATTGTTTTTCTCCATTTAAACCTATGGAAATGTATCGATTCTTAGAGGGGCCAAGTGCTCCGACAAGAATCGATTATTTAGCATAGGTTTAAATTGAAGAGATCCGGTGTTGCCAAATTCCTGGATCCGCCTCTGGATAGTTGTCATAACCAACGGCGGATAAAAAATGTGCCAGCTCCCTTTCGGTAGTTAATTTGAGTATCGTGGTTTAGGACAGAGCTAACCCCGTAGTTACAACAACTACTATGGCAGTAGCAATAACAAACCGCGAGCCACCGTGATAGTTGTTGTAACCACCGGGGTAGTTATTTCCAGGATCACGGCTGTTATCGTTTCTACTGCGCGGTAGTTGGTGTATTTATAAACGGCCACTGGTTGCGGCGACATTCTTTTTTGCCGTGAATAATTTTGAAAATTTGAAATTCCACCCCTGCAAAAAATTGAAAGTGTGCCCTGTATGACCAAAATGTCATTTTCCTATCTAGCTAGAAAAAATTTCCGAGAGTTCCCGAGGTATATGCAGTTGATACTTTCTGCATCAGATTTCTTTTTGAGAAATTTGAATTTTCTGGCGGAATTTTGAATAGCAAATGGTTTCAAGGCACTAGCAAAGACTTGCAAGAGACCAGCAATTTTTTAGTGTAAATTTGAAATTTTCGAAAAATCTTTAGCTATCAACTTCGTGGGTTACGAAATTTTTATTTTTCATGGCAATTGAGATTCTTTTCACGATAATCAGGATTTCATTCAGAAATTCGGGAATTTTGGTTTTCTCGAAGGAAAAAACCAAAACAGGAAAACATTAACAGGACATCCTATACACTGGAAAAAAAACACATTGGATCTAGAGTCCAGACTCTTAAAAACATCGACAAAAAAAAGGAATCTTGATTCAATCAGATTTAAGCTTAAATCAAGAACCAAATCTTTTAATTTGAGCGGATTTCCTTTTGATTTAAGCTTAAATCTGATTGAATCAAGAGTCCTTTTTCTTGTCAATGTTTTCAAGTGTCTGGACTCTAGATCCAATGTGTTTTTTTCCCAGTGTAGGGACTCCGAGAAATTTTTCTCATGAACCTGCAAAGGCTTTCAATTTGACCGAAGATCGATGAGCTTGTGGAAGTAAAAGCACGCATAGTTATTTCCAAAAACCAATCCGAGGAAAGATCCAGCGAGAGGGGAAAATCGAGGTGCGGCGTAGTGTAATAGGTATAATAAAGACGTAATCAATATATTATGATTGAAAGAGAGAGAGAGACCTGCGCCGGAGGTGCGAGGGGAGGGGGCGAGGGTGTGGGAGCCATCAAGTCTCGCGTGGTGTCGGGCCGTTAAAAATTAGTTAAAGTTAGCGCTAGGCATGAAATGACGGCTCGGAGGTGTGACTCACTCACAAATCACTGTCCGAGGGTTAACCACCCCCTTAACGCGCCCCTCGGCCTCAGCAAGCCGTTTACGTCCCGGCCGATCTCCTCTTTGAAGTAACTACTGCCAACTTTTTAGCTTCTACCTCTTGCGATTTTCCCCCCTTCTATTAAATCCCGCCGAGCATTTTCCAGGAGTTTTCACCCGAGAGCGAGCCTCAAAACGTTTTTCCAGTTTTCACGATGCTTTCCTCCTCCTTAAGGCTAAGTAACGCAGCCTTGGTCCGTCTATCATGAATTATGTTACGTTGAGCAGTCCCCCTTAATGGAGATGTTGCATATGTGAGGAATTTGCGATATGACTGTTGATTCTTATGTAAAAGTTCGCGAGAAACACGACGGTGCCACTGTTTTCTCTGAAATCAACTCCCAAGCTGAAAAAAAGCTCTCAAGTTGAGGCCAAAATGGAGGGTATATCCCACCCCACGCTATCCTGAGAGTCCACCTCTACATCAAGATAACTCTCCATGCAAAGATAGGGAGTAAATATATTGACAGGGCTGCCACCTGCCACTTTATTTGGGGACTCTAAAACTGAAATTACGGCATCACTACGCTAATGTATTTGCTCCCTATCTTTAATTGTATGGAGAGTTTGTCTTGATGTAGAGGTGGGCTCTCAGGGTAGCGTGGAATATCCCCTCCATTTTGGCCTCAACTTGAGAGCTTTTTTTGAGCTTGGGAGTTGATTTCATAGAAAACCAGTGCGGCTCCATCGTGTTTCTCGCGAACTTTTATATAAGAATTAACAGTCAAATCGCAAGTTCCTCACACATGCAACATCTCCAATATTTACCCAAAAAGCTAGAAAAGGTTCAGATGAAAAGTTAAATGAAATCTGGTTGGTATGAAATCTGATAGGTTTTTGAAGTTGATATAGAAGTAACCCACCAGCAATCATTGTAAGCAATGTTGCACTAACTTTTTTAATCGGTAATGTCTGAATCTTAGGAAAATTATATTATCACCTAGATATTTAATCGTTATGCGTGAGAGTGCAGTTAGGCATGTGCGTTCTTTTGCTGCATGATAGCACAATGTTATTCAAATGTCTCTGTGTTTTTCTAGAAATAATTAAAAGAAAATGACGTGCGAAAAAGGTTATCAGAGGGAAAAAGAAATAAAAGGAACGACAAATAATTCATTAAAAATAAAAATGATCTTGAGGAATACAAAAATACAAAAAGAAACCAATAAATAGACGCCGAAATAGACTACTCATTTTGTAGTACTACACAAGGGGGGAGGGGGTGCACTGCACTGCCTGCACCTTGATCAATATCATATCCCAGTTTCTTCCCTTTTCTTTGTATTTTTTCCAAATAATGTTTTATTTTAAAAATGCCCTGGCTCGATATTTGACTGCCACGTACCATTTCCTTCGCAACCTCAGGAGAGTACAGAGTGATCCAAAAGTCCTGCACCACCAACATCAGGCATCATCCCCGTAACTTTTGAACAATTAGAAATGGAGACTTGAAATTTTGGGAGTGTTTCCAGATCAGAGCAAACAACTTTTGGAAAGTTCCAAAACTCTAGAGGGGCCACTTTGAAAAAGGGCAAGGACCTCAGGGGTTGTAAGGGTAGTGTGCCGTGGTGCGAGATTTTTGGATCACCCTGTGAACAACATACGTCCCTGACGTCTCACCCAAAGGTAGAAGTGATTCCTTCAGATGATCACAAAATAATTATGAGCAGGTGGTAATAACTGTCGAGAGTTGAAATCCATACAGTGGCGAGGTGTGAACGATCGACTATCGATATTTCCCCATTTGAAGCAATGGTAAAGAATCGATGATTAAGGTGTTCGTTGCAAGTACTCTGTTTATCGATCCTTTTCCATAGGTTTGAATGGCAGATCAATCGATGTATCGCAAAACATGTCACGTCACTGAATCCATAATAAACAGTGGCGTGGCGTGCTTTGCGATATATCGATTACTATGCCATTTAAACCTATGGTAAAGAATTGATTATTAAGGTGTTCGTTGCAAGCACCCTGTTTATCGATCCTTTCCCATCGGTTTAAATGGCATAACAATCGATACATCGCAATTCACGCCACGCCACTGAAAACCGTAATGAACGCCCGAGGAGAAAAAAACAACGGGTTCCAACAAATTGATGAGGTGGGGGGGGGAGGGGGCAACGAACCCTCAGAATAAAGTTATTATTTATTTCACTTACTGCGGTTGGCGTGATTGAATTTGATCACGAGGGTTTGCCTCCGAGGTGCACATCACCCGGGGGAGTTACTCAACTCCCTTAAATAATGTTATGAAAACATGAAATCAGCTGGTCGCCCCCGCCCCGTCCAGCGGCACCTCGCCACGCCCTCTTTTTTCAACCCAAAAATAAACAAGGCGACGTTGTCGGAAATAGTTGTTACCTGACGGGAGAAGCCTGGGACCAGAAGTTTGGGAATCGAAGCTGACTTTAATCTTTACTGCGTATTCAGATCCAGACACCTCGAAGGGGGAAGGGGTCCTAAAGGGGGTCCGATGGGCTTCTCCCCGAAATTTTTTGTGATTATAAAGTAGCTAATTTGCAGTTTGAGTCAATTTAGTCATCGTTAATTACCAAATATGTTTTCCCATATTCTTTCCTCGGCTCCTTCCTTTCTTTTTTATTTCTTTCTCTCTCTCCTTTTTCCTCCTTTTTTGAGCGAACGAGGGGGAGGGGGCGTTTCCCTCTCTGGATTCGCATAATATTTACTGGATTTGTTTTATTCGACTCACTTTTCATCATAAAATGTTCTTGATTTTTTTTTTATATATATATCAATATGAGAACTACACACTACACTTCCTTGTTTGCAAATCACGTCAATAGTTATACATTTGACTTCAAAGAGACACCATGATGATTGGAGAGAAATATTGTATCCAGAAATAATGTAAATAAATAAAGTTGCCTTAAGTAGCCCTTATCTGACAAAAACTGCCAAGGATAAGAGCTTCAGGAATCAGTAGATCACCTTGGTTCCCCAATCTTATTGAATGAACCAAAGGTCCTCCTTCTTTCTTTTTCACCGCAGTATTCAGACTTTTTTTGACTTCCTTATTGATTTTTCAAAATACACGATGACGTCATTTTTTGAAAAATTCATTTTGTAGAAAATGTAGCATATTTAAATGAAGCTGATCACTGGATAAAAAAATACATACATCATAAATGTCTATTCAGTGATAGTATTAAGTCATCGCACTAGGGATGAGATAGTGGATGTTGTAATATCTTCCTCCTGAGAATGAAAATAGGAGACAAATTCTCTCCATCCAAAATTCAAAGAACAAGAATTTTTTTTCCTGTTTTTAATTGTCATAATTATTGGTTATTTTAAATACAGCTTAACTGCACTTTCTTCCTAAACTGTCCTCTACGAAAATTTATTTCATACTTGTCTTGAGTTAACTTAAACTTCAACTTCATCAAATGTGCTTTTTGGAGACTCCTCGGTTTTGAATACAAAAACGTTTACGAAGCATGGATGCACAGATGCCGACATTGCATGTTCAGAAATATTTAGGAGCTGATTCCGAGATCACGAACAAACGAAAATCATCAACGTTGGACTACGAGTCCCTCGGGGTTATTTGAGAACTTAATACTTTACGGGGGCCAAACATATAAATCGGAGATGCGGTGATGTTTGAAAACTCGTAACCCAGGGTTCTGTGATAAGGAAATGTATGCTCTGATAATTATAGGTTTGTTATTCGAGGATGTAAACTGCTCCTCTTCATTTTCGACCAGACATGAAATCAGGGAGCCTTGTCTTACTAACGATACACAAATTCAAGCGTTTGTGTTATTTGTGGTTTTGTTTTCTTTCGTCCTGACTAGTTGAGGCGTCCGGTAAAGGGCGTCTTTACTAGTCAGGACGGTGGCGCATGAGGAGCAGGCTGCATCAGACGTCATCACAGGAAAAGTGTTAAAATGCAAGGAAAGAAAAAATGTGAGAAAAACGGAGAGAGATGAAGTGAGGAGTAACGATAAGTATCGAATTTGTCGGGGAGCACGAATAGCGCAAGGTATTCGAAAACATGGTCATCCCGCTACATGATCTGACTGAACCTATATGATCGATATATACGATTCGGTTGGTTGGTTATCCTCTACTTAAATCTCGCCTTCAATTTGACCAAATAGGCAACAAATATACCGAGGAGCGCGAATAGTCACAGTCCATGTTTATAGTAAATTTACCCGCGTTTAGAGACTGCGACAGAAGATCGTGTGACGTCATAGTTTAGCATTGAAACTAAAAAGTAAGAATCAAGATAATGGATCCTATGTCCCAGTCTAAAAGTGTGTACATTTATGTAGCGTGGACTTCATCTATTCGAAAAAAATATACATTTTTATGGCTCCATAAGCTTTGGTTGAATCAATAGACTATGCGTAAACCATAATTGGGCGGATGTTTTGGCGACTTCAGGCTCGCCTTCAATTTCGCTGCAAATGCAACGAACATGTACTGGAGAACACTATAATGAAAAACAGACATTAATCTCGCAGACCAAGCACTATTTTATCAACTTGTTACAGACAGTTCCAGGTCTTGTTCCTTAGTGAGCAACCCAGTAGGAAAAAGTAGTATAAGTACATTTAAGGTGTTGCTATAGGATTATACACATTCATTAGACACAGTTTCATGGGCGGATCTAGCAATTTGGCAACACCGGATTTCCTAAATTCAAACCTATGTTAAAAAATCGATTTTTGTCAGAAAACCTGGCCCCTCCGGGGATCGATACATTTCCATAGGTTTAAATTGAGAAAAAACAATGTTGCCAATTTGCTGGATCCGCCAATGCACAGTTTAAAAATAAGAATACTTTTCTTTAGAGCCCTCCAGGAGCTACTGAATTTCCTTCTTTTAGATATTCAGACTCTACCGAGTAAACTATAAATTATTTTTTCCCCTGCCTTTCTTCGTTCGATAAAGGTCATAATTTACATTAAATAACCGTATGTTGAGGTTTCGATTTTAACCGACTCCCGGATGCAGTTAACCCTTCAGCAGCTTACGAAGAGATGTTTCCAGTGGCGTGGTGTGCTTTGCGATATATCGATTGTTATGCCGTTTAAACCTATGGAAAAAGATCGATATACAGGGTGTTCGCAGCGAACACCTTAATAATCGATACTTTACCATAGGTTTAAATGGCAGAACAATCGATACATCGCAATTCACGCCACGCCACTGAATGTTTCACTCGGTGTGTTTTTAACCCGATTAAATCATAGAATATGTAATTATGTTATATTGAATTTAGAGTATAGGCTTATTACTTAAAATCTATTTTGGTACTGTTACTAGGCTATTAAAATTGATGACGGTTAGAATGCAAGTGGGTCTCATGATATTAAAGTGTGAGGAGTGAGGAAGTATCCAATTAATCCCTCCTTCTGGTATCGGAAAAAATCACCCTATAACGTCATACAGTGGAGCGAGTCAATGGGAGAGGTCAGACAAAATTTGGAAACTTTGAAAGCTTATAACTCCGTATAAACAAGACTTTGAAGCTCTAAAAGTAGTGTCATTGGTTGCCTTGTAAAATTTTCTTCTCGAAGCACCCCTTAAAATTTAAAATATGACAAAAATACTGTCAAAATGCAGATTTAGTCGAAATTGCATGTCCGCCCTCCCTGATTGACTCTATCCACCGTGCGCCATCCATATTTTATATTTCACATAAGTAAATCGATCCATGCATTCATTTATTTATTTATTTAATTTTTTTTTATTTTATTTTATTTTTTTTTTTTTTTGGGTGTCGCACCAGGTGGTTTGGAATTTCAATCTGTACGTGTTTCCGTTTTTGCCTAGTGAGGGTCAGTTTGGAGTTAGTTAGTTGGAATATTGTCGTTCAGAAATTCAACAATAAAACCAGAGCTTTGCTCTCTTTATGTTTCTAAGTGTATTTTTAAGGTTTAAAAAGGCTACACAAACTTCATCCCCCGCGTAATTTTTATTGGCTGGGTTGCTCGATGTTGTATTCGGATCGCTTTATTTTACAATTCTCTCTAAACTGGTGCATCGTAAAAAGGGTCACACTGGAAAAAAACACATTGGATCTAAAGTCCAGACTCTTGAAAACATTGACAAGAAAAAATACTCTTGATTCAATCAGATTTAAGCTTAAATCAAAAGGAAATCCGCTCAAATTAAGAGGCTTGGCTCTTGATATAAGCAAAAATTTGATTGAATCAAGAGTATTTTTTCTTGCCGATGTTTTTAAGAGTCTAGCCTCTAGATCCAATGTGTTTTTTTTCCCAATGCATCCTAAACTGCACAGCTACCTATTTTTTCGCCAGGTAACGTACCCCCTAGTGCCTAGTATTTGAGCTACAGGAGTAACGGAAGCAGGAAAGAAATAACCAGCAAAGAAGGAGCCAAGACAAAACCAACAAAATGAAATTGACGGTTTTGACACCAGACTGTGGTCCCTCTCGGAACTAACAAAGAGGTTAGAGAAGGAGAACGAGCCACGAAAGAGGGAAGACGAGGAGAACTACCGAGTCGTCCGAGGGGTAGCCCAAGGAGAGAAACGCCGATCCGCGAACCGCACGCGGTAATTTAAGAGAAATTGTTTGGAAGTCACCTGAAACACGCAATATTCGAAAAAAGCGGGAAAATAGCCTTCGACGTAATTAAGTTATTATAAGTATCTCGGGGTGCGTCCAGCGTCGGGGGACGAGGGGGGGGGGAGGGGAAAGGGGGGGGGGGGGAGGAGGAAGAGGAGATTTGCTGTCCCTGACGGGGTTTCACGACGACCGTTTCGATATTATCGGGCGTCGTGCGTTGTCGGGAAGCATAGCCTATCATTAGCGGGCACTGATTACCATACTCTCGTACACGGCCCTATTGATTTCATGCGTGCAAACATCTATTAATCCTGGCTCTTAAATACATTTAAATTTGTTTTAAGAATTAGACCTCGAGTCGAGCACACCGCCGATCCGATCTGCCGCCTGGTGGAACCTTCTGCCTCTTAGCGCTCTCTTCACGTGTCTGGGCGTCTTGGGCCCGTTGTTTGCTCCTGCCGTTGTTCTTCGTTCCAACTCGATCACGTGAAATCCATCGAAATGGGACCTTCGAAATGGAAGAACCAGGCTGCCGTGCTATAGAGGAACGTCGTATGAGCCTTCAGACGTTGCCAAATTTCCTTTTACATGGAGAAAAAAACTTCGTGCGTGGGACCGGAAGTTTAGGTCATATGGTCTCTGAAGTTTTCGGATTGAGCATCTGAACACTTTTGGTCCAGCTGCTGAGGTTTGGATCACACACCTGAAACTTCAGTTCTTACATCTGAAGTACTTCAGTTTTCACATCCGAAAAACTTCGTTCCTCACATCTGAAGTACTTCAGATGTATGAACTGAAGTTTCAGATGTGTGATCCAAACCTCGACAGTTAGACCTAAAGTGTTCAGATGCTCAATCCGAAAACTTCAAAGATCCACATAACCTAAACTTCAGGCCCCACGCACGAGGTTTTTTTCTCCGTGTACATATCATGGATTTTTAAGGATATTTGTGGACTCCTCACTGAAGGAAGTGTTTGGACCCGCCTATGGACCTCAACTTAAATCTTGGACTGACCTAACCCTCTGGAATAAACTTACCCTCAATGTATCAAAACTTCAATCTTCGTAGATCACTCTTGAGCTTCGCACCTTAAAGTAAAAATCCCTCCACAAGAATAAGTCCCACTGAAAGCAGTTCATAAAGTTGTCGGCATAAGAAAATATCTCGAGGATATTATTCGCAACCAACAGCCCTAACTTCTTGTCAGTTAAATATTGTGACGGCAAGATTTTAAATGAAACAGGAAGGAAAGAAAAGTGAGTCATTTTAAAGTTACTCGTATAAATTACAAGTTCCCGGTAAGTTTGGGAGATGATTCATTTCCTTCTGTATCAGTATTGGCCTAAATCTCTCGGAAAGAAACTATGAGTCAGGAAGATCAGTCGAGATCGCTTTCAACGTGGATATCGTAAAAGAGATCGTAAAAGAGGGCGGGGAAACGAGGCTGGGTAAAGTGTCATTATTGAATTACCAACGCGAGAAAACCACGAACCAACGCTGTTCATCGCGAAGGATTCCGCAATCCTGGTTGTGAGTGGTTGGGATGCCTGCATCAAGACCTACCTATCCCCGCAACCACGATGTGGCCAAATTTACCTTCATATTACAATGATCACGATACCGCATACACAATAGCAGATCGTATTTTGTGAAGACACGTCTCTGAGCTGGTCCTCTCAAAATTTTCGCTCAACTTTTGCAATTTCCACAATGAGGTCAAGCAAAGGTTTTTCTCTATTTTTTGAAATTTTATCGCAGCAGCCCACATATTTTCTGCAAAAACCGAAGTAAGATTATTTGATCAAATTTTACACAAAAATAAGATTTTTACTGGAATTTTTTCATGTTGCATCATCGATATTTTAAGGCTACACTTTGGATAGGGCTGGTCAGGTGCAAGTTAAATTTCGCATCAAGTTTTAAAAGTTTGAACTTTTTCTGAACATAGTTTTAATTTTAAGTTTCTTCCTTTTGTCGGGATTTCTCAAAGTTTCTGAAAAAAAAAATTAAAAAATCTAAATAATTGTCAAAAAATTTAATTGCGTCTTAACTCAAGACATTCAAGACTTCATCAGTCAAGACTTTGCATTAATAATGACACATTGCTAAGTCAGCAAATGTATGCGAGTTCGAAAAAAAAAAATCCTGTAGATTTGATTCGAATGTTGTGCACTGCTTGCATCAAAATTCCTCTATGAAATTCAGCGTTTTCATTTTTTTTACGCGCATATTTATCCAAGTAATGAATGTATTAATACTGTAGAACCGAAAAAATCTGATGAGCCACTACTATTACTTGGAATTACTATTTATTAGTGTACTTAAAACAAAAAACAAAAAAATATCGGTACACTATTGGGCTTCAGCGCATGGTTATTCGAGCCAGGAACCCATGACGACGAAAAAGATGGCGAACACAACGAAAAAAAAAAACCATTATGAGAGATCTTATTTTTAATATTTTGGCGGAAGTAAGGGCCTCGGGCTAAACGAACCGGATGGAGACTTGCTCAAGACCGCAATACGATAAGACAATGGACGATCTGGCAGCGAGGCTGGAGAATCTAATTAGCCGGCCCGTTTCCAGAATTAAGTTGTTATACCTGCAGTATATTGTCGAGCAACAAATAAGATCGTCGGGCGCTCATCACTCATCTTCACACTGTGCTAACTCTAATTTCATTCCCCCGCCGCGACCGCAACCCACGCCACCACAACCACAATGCCGTGTTAAGGAAAAACCTCGGATCTACGCGGGGTTTCCCTTGGAGTTACGTTGTTTTTGTTCGGCATAATCCTCTTTTCCATGTTTCTGCATACCGTTGTTCGCGGATCCGCTTTATTTATTGCGACTCGCACGCCCCCGAGCGGCCAGCGCCTAGAATTAAATAAAGTCGAATTATTCATCCATCAGGCGAGTGCTTCAAAATAAATAAAGCACGGCTGGATAAGGAGAAAATATTGCACAAACTCCGTGATAACAGATTTTCAAGAAGTAAAAATTACTCTCGTGGATCATCACTGATTTGGCCTTTTCCGCTCACTGGAAAAAAAACACATTGGATCTAGAGTCCAGACTCATGAAAACATTGAGAAGAAAAAATACTCTTGATTCAATCGGATTTTTGCTTGAATCAAAAGGAAATCCGCTCAAATTAAGAGGCTTGGTTCTTGATTTAAGCAAAAATCTGATTGATCAAGAGTACTTTTTCTTGTCGATGCTTTCAAGAGTCTGGACTCTAGATCCAATGTGTTTTTTTCCAGTGAAGGAGTAAAAATTACTCTCATGGATCATCGCTAATTTGGCCTTTCCCGCACAAAGGAACGTAACTTCACTCAAAGGTTGTAAAATTGATTCAAACAATTCGATTTTTTTCAAGAATGCAACTGTGCAATTTTTGTCAATTTTTTTTTCATTTTTCAACCGGATCAGATGAAAAATCAATGAAATTTTCAGCTAGAAATGCCTATGATTTGCGAGAGAAAATTTGGCAACATTAGAAAAGTTGATACGTTCTCCCGTGGGGGAAGCAACGAATTATGCTATGTTTTGAGGAAAAAGACAGTGTATTCGAGAAAGTGGAACCTGCAACAGTGCAAAAGTTACTTTCTAGGATTATTACTATCTTTCCTGTTACTATGGTGATCAATTTTTTTATGCAAAGCGTTTGGGGATCAAACAAACATGGTATGTTTGTAAAACCCATCCTGAGGGTCCAGAATTATTTTTGTTGAATGACGGTAATTGCTGAGTGATGTGCGCGCGTTTAGCAAACAAGACCTTTTTTGAAAAAAGCAAAATCCGAAATTAAACAATTATCATCAGGCCAGGAAAAATGCTCATTAAGTCGTTGATCAATCATTATTAAGTTTAAAAATTGTTGATACCCAAAATTATATTTTTCCTCATCGACTCACATCTATTTGATGGATGATGCAGAATTTTGAAAGTATTCTATCTCTGAATAATGTGGACCTTGTCAGAAGATTCTTCTGCAAACTACCTAACGAGACATTTCATAAAGCAGCATTAGTGAGGATAATATCCGTCCTCACATAAAAAGGAATTCAGACTTGGAAAACTATTAGACAGTACGATAATGTTGTACATTATTGCTCTTTCCTAGAATTTTTAACTTGTGAAGATGTTTCCCGTACTCTTCATCAGGGCCGGATTTACCCACTTGCCGCCCATGGGCCGCCTATATTTTGCCGCCGCCTCCTTCTCATTCGTTTTGAAACATCTATACAAACCGTCTAGTGAACGTGCCGGAGGAGGAGGGATGCATAAGACATGTTTACTCGTGTTGGGCACATTTTTTGTGAAAGCTCTGTCAACACTAGCAAAAGTTCCCGGAATTTTGCGCAAAAGTTAAGTTCTGTAAACCTATCTCTGTGTGGACAAGGCCTTTCGTTTATAAGAAATGAACGAAAAAATTATAAAAGAATAAATATGAATGTGGTTTAATAATTTTAATTTCCGCCACCGCGCCAACCGCACTGTTTTTGACGCAATGCGTGAAGTATTCATGCAGTCTTGTAGGCACCATGAGTTTCACGCCAACCGCTGCTGACTGCACTACGTTTGACGCAATGCGTGAAGTATTCATAGAGTCTTGCAGACGCTAATATGTGTTTCATGCTGACTGCCGCGCCAAGGGCCTCTCCTTTTCGTCTCAAGCTTTTCGTGTCCTCGCCATCATTGCTGTCTGCGCCGTGCCCTTCCAGGCCAAATTGCGTGGTTGGTCTCTCTCTCAACCAGACTAATGAAAGGCGCTGTCTCTTGTATCACCGAAAGACGAACAAATTAGAAATTGCTATCCTTTAACTCTCAGGAAATGAGAGATTTTGTTGCCTTTTCTCGTTTGTAATTTATTTCCTGAATCCGATTTTTTTGTTGATACCTACATTTGAAAATATTGCAACATTTGCCGCCCCCTAAATTTGCCACCCCCTAAATCCGGCCCTGCTCTTCATGGATAGATACAGCTTTCACTATCGTCTACGATCGAGGGGAAAAAAATAGTAGAGTAGGCAACTATAAATGCATTATGGTGCGGCTTTTTGCCTACCCTTCTTCTTGAAGGCATTTTTCTTGGCCATCCGCTTCCCTCCCACTCGCTCCCCAGATCAAGTTTGTAAACTTCGACCACGTTGGTGCTCAGCTTTCATCATTGAATCATATTTTTCTAGTTGCGTTTCTTTTTGGTTTGGTTTTTTTTTAAATGTTTGAGCTCTTTGGCTTTAAATGAAGGTGAAATTTGCTTGTACTGTCACAGTCCTGCCACCATGCATCAGCGAAACCCACGTTATACCAGCTGAAAACAATTTGAGAGTGGTATTTGCAAGGGTGCTCAAGCTCATAGTTCTTTCTAAAAATCACGATTTTGCTTCCACCCTAATGTATCTTCTTCCATGATGTTACTTATTGTTTTCATTCGCACAATCAGTGAATATCACTGCACAGACAGCAAAATGTGCTATCAAAAGAGGTAAGTGATTGGTATAGTTCGCAGGCTTTAGAAGAATTTTTTTCGAAGTGGCTCAGTTTTCACTGACCGGGAGCGTTATGAACTTTGTCACGATTCGAGAAAAGCTTAAAGAGAGGTATTTTTCCTCACAGAGTGAGACAAAAAATGTCGTGACAAGATATACCATACTGCCGCACAAATAAGGAGAAACACCGTATGAGCATTTGACCACCAAATTTCCTCTCACAGTATTTATTTTCTAAGATGGTTATGAATATATTAATCCTTGACATTTTCGGACACTTTAGATGATTTAGATCGAAATGTTTCGAAATCTAGAAGGAAAAATACTTGCTAATCTTCCTGAAAATTTTTGTTTTGTCATAGGGAATTTAGCAACGTCTGAATCTCATACGGCGTTCCTCCTTAGCACATCAGCATAGTTCAATAAACAGTTCAATAAATAGTTCAATAGCCTATTCTTCCTACAATTAGAATACATGTTGCAAAAATGAGCTCACATGTCTCTGATAGAGACTTTAATTTGACATAAATTCGGGATCGCGAATGTTTTAATTTCCATACTCGAAGGTACAACTTAAAAAATTGGTGTCAAATCTTTAATTAAAAACAAATGCCGCTACATCTGACGATACCGTGAGTCCGTCAATAATAATATATTATCCTTTTAATAATGCATAATTACGGTGTACTGAAATTGAACAATTCGACTCGGGAGAAGTGCTGCCGTGCTAGGGAAAAACGCCGTATGAACATTCGAGAGTTGCTAAATTTCCTTCGATAAAATGTTCACTTTAAAGGACAGTTATGAATATTTTTCCTTGACATTTGCAGGAACTTTAGATCAAAATACGAACAAAATTCTCTGAAAAATTGGAAGAAGAATATCCATAAGTTTACTAGGGAATTCGTGTTTTATCGAGGGAAATTTTGCAACGCCTGGAGGTTCATACGTCGTTCTTCCTTGGCGCGGCGGAGTGGAGAGCAGGCCAGAAGTCGGGCGAAACATCTGCTCGTGCCCGAAAACATCTTAATCTTGTGCAAAATTATTATTCGACATGCCAGCATCCGCCCTTTTCACTTTTCTTGCCCGCACCGAGCCGAAGCGGTTCGATTTTGATAAATTACAAGTGGTGCAAATTGAAATTAAAGTGAGGATACTTCATCATCGTCTGATTCTACCGCATTGCCCGGTTCTCAAAGAAAAAAAAAAGGAATAAAAGAAGGGAAAGATAATCTTACTTACTGTTGCTCTCTTTTAATACTTATTATTAACGGTAGGTAATAGCTCCCGAGGCAACCAACTATCGAAAACCACCAACAAACTTCTCTCTTCCGTATGGGGGGGGAGGGGGGTTGAGAAAAGTGCGTTTTTAGCCTTTTCCACTTTTTGATTCTAAATTTGAGACCGTATATCATCATGAAAATCGGCAAATATCTCATTTATTCTTTAATTATAATCAAATACTAAAAGAATTCATCTGAAACTTGACAGAATATTTTGAACCAATTGCTTTAATAGTGGAAACAGCCACGCCAAATAAGTTTACCCACTTTTAGACCACGACAGAAGATCTGCCATTTTGATTATACCTTTTTACTTTACAAGTAAATGTGACTTCATACGGTCTTCTGTTGCAGTCTAGAAGTGCGTTTAAACTTATTCGGTGAAAACTCTATTGAAGTTCCATTCTGCGAAGATGATTCTCTTTTTGTGTTTTTTCCTGACATTGGATAGTTTTCGTTACAGAGAGTAAGTAAAATTAATGAAGTATCCTGTTTTTTTTTCTTCTTCTGTGAAAGCAAGGTGGAAAAAAACCATTGGCAATTGAAAATCCGACCATCCTCGGAATATTCAAAGGGTGGCTCTGCCAAAATTTGACGCAATAACTTGACGTTTGGACCGATTTAATTATTTCATTATTCATTTAATTACATTTTAATCACGTTATATATTTTTTGATCGTATAGGATTCAATCGGCAAATCGCGGTCATGTGGCGTATTAAAACTCAAAGCTCAAATGCATATTCTAAAAGTGTGCATTTGCACGTTGGATAAAAGAGAGAGCACGATGATAATTTCCGCGATAATGGATCGTCCGATGGCTTGATTACGAGACAGTCCGATGCAGCCGAGGCACTAAGGACGGCGAAAAATAATTACAGCGACTCCATTACGAGCTGCACCTCTGGAATCAATTTTCGCGCACAAATTTGTTCTCGCGAAGCTGTTACGATCGTAAAGTGTTGCGAGGCCTTACCCTTCTACGTGCAGTTTTATTGCGCGGAGCGCGAGAGGCTGTATAATTGAAGTGAGGAGCAAGGAGATATGGAGGGTTCAAGAGGCGTGCGTTGCTTGGACTTTATTAAATAGTTGAGATGCGTTCTATTTAATTAACGACAGAACCTGCCGCCGGCGAATTTTCAAAGAGAGGTTACGAATCGTCTTGGCCGCGGCCGGCTCGCCGAGATATGAATCAGAGCGAGAGCGCATTCAATTTGAAATCACTTAATCTGCACACGGTGACTCTTATAATTCAGATCATTATTATTGTTATTATAATCATTATTCCGCCGCTGAGCGTTGCCAAAGATTACGTCCATCATACCCGACGAGGGCAGTTTTTGCATCATCCAGGCTGCATTTGGACGTATTTATGCTAAAAGGAACTAGAGTCCCTCTATACTGCCGTGCAACGCAAAAACGCCGTAAACGCCATTTTACATTTTTTGGAAACGATGTATCATAGCAGAAAAAGTTGTGTACATTAGGGCAATGTTTTTACATAATTCTTTTGCAAAATCTATCAATTACTTAACCTGAATTTTTTTTTTTTTTTTTTTTTTTTTTTTTTTTTTTTTTTTTTTATTGAGAGTTTAGTTTAGTGGCTTCTATTCCTTTAGGAATCTACAGCCATCTATAGGCACTATTTATTGTCCGAAGACATCAGGGAGTTTGGTAGACATCCATGCTCGGGCTTACAAATTTTCACGGATTAAGGCCGAGCGAATTCTGCTTACAGATCCACTCGTCAGTTCCATGAAAATTTGTCGCCACCACCGGGATTCGAACCCGGGACCTATTGACCTAGAGTCAGACGCGCTAACCACTAGGCCAACCTGGCCGGCAACCTGAAAATTTGAGGTGCATGGGTAAAACATTTTTTATTTTATGAAGTGTTAAGTTCCAAAAAACGAGGGAAAATCTTGATGGATTTACGGCGTTCTTGCTTAACGCGGCAGTATAGGGAGAGTTAAGACAACACGGCTCATGGATATCACAAACGGGAATAAAGATTACACGAATCGGACGTTTTTTGAATCTTTGATAAACCCATTCCCAAATTCCTATCTCCGTTCTCTCTCTCATTCCACTTGTTCCTTGCCGTACCCCCCGATGTCCCGGTCCACTTCAGTTCATAATCTTTGCAATTGGTAAAAATGTAATCTTCATTCCCGTTTGTGACAATGTGGAGGCCTAAAATACGGGAACCAATTAGAAATGGACTCGTATTGTCTTTACTCTTAGTATAAAGGGACTCTAAAAGGAACTAGAGAGGGGTGGGAAAGATGCTGTTTGCTTGTAAAAGCTACATACGAAACAATGTAACAGTGGGCGCGATTCCTCTCGGGAAAATGGAAAATCGGGAATTTACTTTAAATCAAAAGAAAATAAGTGCCAAAATTTGGGGACAACAATGGAACCCGAGCCGTAGGCCGAGGGTATGTGACAAGAGCAGGGCCGGATTTTCCTACTTGCCGCCCATGGGCCGTCTGTATTTTGCCGCCCCCTTCTCATTCGTTTTGAAACATCAATAAAAACCATTATCAAGTGAACGTGCCAGCGGGAGAGGGGTGCATAAGACGCGTTTACTCGTGTTGAACACATTCTTTGGGAAAGCCCTGTCAACACTACTAGCAAAAGGTCACGGAACTTTGCGCGAAAGTCAAGTTTCGTAAACCTATCTCTAATGGACAAAGCCTTCCATTCATAAGAAATGAACGAAAAAATTATGAAAGAACAAACATAAATGTGGTTCAATGATTTTAACTTCCGCCGCCGCGCCGCGCAGAACGCACCGTGTTGAACGCAATGCGTGAAGTATTCACGCAGTCTTGTAGGCGCTATGCGTTTCACGCTGACCGCACTGTGTTTGGCGCAAAGCGTGAAGTATTCATGCATTCTTGTAGGCGCTACCCGTTTCACGCTGACCGCAATGACAGCACTGTGTTTGATGCAATGCATGAAATGTGCGTGCAGTCTTGTAGGCGCTAATATGTGTTACATGCCGATTGCTGCGCCGAGGGCTTCTCTTTTTCATCTCAAGTCCTCGTCATCATTTCTCTGTAAGTCGCGCCGTTCCAGGTCAAATTGTGTGTTTGGTTTCTCTAATGAGTTCATCGTGTTTTTCACGCCATATTCCAGCTGAATCGGCCCTTCTTTTCGCTCCAGCCAAAGTTTGCAGCAGACGTACCGTGGCATACCAAAGTATAAAATCCAGCAAAAAACATCCTATAGAGTTGCCAAGTTCGGTTATTTTCCGAACTTATTTTTCGATTAAACCCATCAAAAGGTGCGATTTAGACGCACGACGTGACAACCTCGTGGATGAGTCCGCGTCCCAGGGTAAAGTTACATTTTCTCCGGGCGAAAATTAATAACGCCTCGCGCCTCGCCAAATGGATAGGTAAAAGTGTCCATTTTTAATTAATCCAAGTTAAGTGCTAGCCAGCCCGAGACGCGAGGGGGGCGGAGGCAGGCGTGAGGAGGAAGGGCGGTCAAGCGCCCGAGCCGGAGCGAAAAGAAAGAAAGAAAGAATTAATCAGCTCCGTTTTGACTCGCGGGTTGTAATCAAGAGAGAGGAGGGTCCAGCAGTTAGTGTGCATGATGAGTTGGTCCGGCGGAGAGTTGCCCGCTTTTGAGTCTTAACACCTTCCTCGGCTCGTATATTTATATGCTCTCGGTGCTGGAGGGCGTGGGTTCGTGACTCGCCCGCGTATAACTTTCACATAAATTCACTGCTCATTACCTCCCTTATGAGTGTTTGTTTGGCGGTTGGCTGCCCGGCTCGACTCCCACCGCCTCGGAACCGAGCGAGTCGGGAATGATGGCCGGGGCTTTATCGGGGTGGTGGCGCGGCCGAGGAAATCCAACTGCCTACTTATTATTTAGAGTTTCCATGCTCGGTGCGTAAGACAATGGGGTGTAACACCGCCGCCGGTTGTTTAGGATCATAATGCAAGCGTCGGAGATTAACCCGCAGCTCCGGCCGCCACGCATTGACTCATCAACTCACTATCCGAGGAATTTCCAATGCCCCGGATTCTTATCGGCGAGTAACATCTTCGTTAACACTAGACGTCTATGTCCACGAAACTAGAGGTGGTTGAATTCTCAACAACTAAAACCGAGGAAATTTTCGGAAAAAAAAAACCTAAGAGGCTTACAATGCTCTTCATTCTGCAACGTAGCTCTAATGACAAAGTGACCTATCCAAAAGCTCTGCCATTAATTTTTCCCTTGATACTCCCAATTTTTCTCTCGATGGTGTGGAATTAATTCGACTGTGGATGAATTTCATTTGCTGCAAATGTCATGTGAAATCGCACAATTTTAGCATCAATGTCAGTTTAGTACGCATTTGAGGAAGTCCGAAAATCTCCATACTATTCTTGCATTGACAATGGCAAGGTTCGAGTTCAATGAAGTACAGAAAGGATTCTTAGATTGGTGCAAGGTCAAAATAATCCAAAAGTCAATAGAAAACACGATATATTTCGTTACTTCAGCCGCTCATTTTCCACCCTTCTCATCCTCCTCCCCTTTATGACAGTGTCCCTGTTATCAAAATTGATAATATTTGTAACATAATTATTAAAGTGAAACCAACTGAGGTAGTGTCAGCAAATATAAACATTTACAGATCCCTATACGTATGAGCATTTGAGCAAAAATAAAAAATAAATCCAACAATTATCGAGAGAATCTTAACTGCGAATGCCCACTGATATTACGACACTTCATTTACGGATATTCCCCTCTTTTCTCTCCCCCATTTCCTTCTTTTCCTCCCATTTTCTTCTTTTCCTTCCTCTCTCTTCCTGGAGGAATCATTTCCGACAAAGACAAAAAAGTCAAAAAGTTCTGAATAAAACTATAAGAATTTTATTTTTACTTTCTTAAATGATACACGCAAGTGATAGAAAGAGACCCAGGTGAAAATTTCAGCAAATAATTATATCACAATGCGCTTAAAGTGCTCAACAGTTGACAGCCATCACTCTGGCTTAAGTCGTCTCAAATATTAGATCTAGAACCACTTTTGATAATTTTATCAATAGCAGGCACTTCACAGAGCAGTATTGGGTGGACGGAAAAAGTCAGAAAGTGCGAGGGACTTGGGAAAGGTCTGATGAAATTTACAGATTCAGAAACTTAGTATTTAGCTTCTGACAACTCATGTTGACTCGTATCATATAAAAAAGCGCTGAAATTGCTTTGAAACATCCCACTCTTCGTTATTATAAGCGTGGTCTTGATTACGATTACCCGTAAAGTCATTTGTTTCAAATCAGATTACTATTTTAAATCCCAGTTTTAAGTCTTTTAAGTTTAGGCTTTTCATCCGAGGGCATGCGGGAGAGACCAGGGTGTCCTTGGAATACTTTTTAAATAATTCACAGTGTTATTTACGCAGTGAAAAAGTATTTGCACAAAATTTAAAATTCAAAAGAAAACTCGCAGGTCATTCAATGAAAACACTTATAGCGACGTTCCCCATTCAAATCTCTAGGTACTTCACCTGCAAGTGCACAAATACAAGTATTACGAGTATTTTTATAAGACATCACGGTAACTTATCATAAGTTTGAACTAATACCATCCACTCTTTTTATTTTTTCTTCACGATTGGGAGAGTTTAGTGGTCAGCATAACCTAAGATACCTCCTAAGTATTTTTATTCTCCTCATTTCGATTTTAAGAGTGCTCAGAATAGTATCTGAAATTCGTTTGCAGTTGGATTGGAATTTATTAAATAACTCGCGTTTGTCCGGTAGCTTGCAGAGTTCATATAATGTCTTACTTTATATTTTTCATAACAAGCATTCTTTTGGTAAATCTCTTGCAAATGATCGGGGCACACAAACAACCTGACTGGTGGCAATCGAGCATCATTTATCAAATTTACCCTTTGTCATTTAAAGATTCTGACGGGGATGGATATGGTGACCTGAGAGGTAAGAATTTCATAATGGTACTCAATGATTTAAAATCAGAAACATTAACTTGTAAAGGTAACGGCAATAACATGCATAATGCTTCCAAAGTGCGGCTTACTTCTCGAAGTCTGTAATTATTTCAAAAAGAGCCATTGCTAATTAGTTCCATTTTATGAAAATACGTGCTAAACATTTCAGATTATAATTTAGGGGTCGCGCACATACTCATTAAAATTGGTCTTGCAAAAATTATATTGGTTCAAATGGGGGAAAGGGGATGAAACGTGCTGATAAGATTCAGAAATTTGGTGAGATATTCATCGAGGACTCAAGGACCAAAAAAAAAATGCAATTTGGGTTGGAGAGTGATCTTGCCACCTGCAGTTTTTGCGACTTAGTACCAATAATGTACCTCCAGTCACATTCACCTAAAACTATTTTTCTCCTCCAAATCCTCCATGTACACTTTTTAATAAGAAAAATGTAGAATTGATACATATCGACGGTGAAACTACCAAACAACGTATCTCGTTTGCGGTGTTTAAAAATCTCCGCTCACATTTTATTTTTTTGAAGTAGACCAAATCAATATCATTCCTTGAAATTTTCACAGAATTTTCTCCGCACGAAGAGGAAAAATCACGGAAATTTTCAAGACTGGACGTTAAGTAGCTTTTCATTTAAAAAATAAAGTATGACAGGAAGTCTGCGACGTCGCAAACCGAGATACGTGGTTTGGTAGTTTCACCGTCGATATTTACATTCAAATCACCGATACTGCATCCTAATCGCAAGGTTTGTCTCCAAAGTTCAAACCAATTAAATTTTTGTCGGAACTTTTTTTGCGCGACCTCTAAAAGTTCGATTTTTAAACGAATTTGTTCGTTTGCTTTTTAATGAAATCCGAATGAAAGGTCAGCACAGTAGCTCTAATTTACTCCAAGAAAATAGACCCTAAACAAGTTATTCTTTATCACTTTTCCCCCTTAGCCTAGAAGCTCCACTTTACATGTAGGTATTTAGACCAAAATGAAATCTTTGACACAATTTATGTTTGTCAGTGGTATTTGTATGCGCCATTTGTCGGTCTTCGAATTGAAACTGAGGGACTAAAAGTTTGCGTCAATTTCTCCCCTCTTTTGGTTTTCAGGAATTTTTGAAAAATTAGATTACATTAAGGACATTGGTGTGGATGTGATTTGGATTCAATCTTTTTATAAATCACCTATGAAGGACTTGGGATATGATGTATCGGACTTAAAGTCAATTAATTCTCTATTCGGTACAATGGAAGACTTTAAGGAGCTGCTTGAAGCAATTCATGCAAGAGGTGAGGCCAAATCCAAATCATGGCTCTGACGGGTAAGCTATTTTCCCTGAGTAATCCTCATAAATTTATCCATCAGTTTTAAACTGGACGCAAAAATGCAATAAATTCATATGCGTTTTAGATTTTTTCTCGAAAACATCCAAATAATTGTAACCTAAAACGGGCAAAGGGGCCTTAATTTCCACGAAAATATTCAGAATTCAATTATTGACACCTGAGAAAAGAGGAGTGCTCTACAAAAGTTCGGGACAAAAAACACCCATGAATTAAATTTCTAGTCAAAAAGAAAAATGAAAGTTTGTAGTTCGGAAAACGTACTTTCATAAAAAGCTATTATATTTTCATTTTGCCACGATGGGGGCTTGGATTAAGATTGACACATTGATTCTTGAATGTTGGATTAAAATGAAAATGTACACCTTTTTTGGCACAAAACTAGCGCAATTGCTCTTATCTTATTCTATGTGGTATTAGAGATACTTTCGTCAAAACTTCAAAATCCAATTTTTCGACCCAATATGAAAAAACTTGTTCTAACTTTTTTATTTGTTTAATAGGAATGAAGTTACTTTTGGATTTTGTGCCTAATCATTCAAGTGACCAATGCGAGTGGTTCAAGCTGTCTTTACAAGGCGTTCATCCTTACAAGGATTATTACATCTATAAAGATGCAAAGAAAGTCAACGACACTCATTCCACGTATCCAAATAACTGGGTAAATTTTACCACATGCTGTAAATTCGTATAGAGGATCTGAAAGTCCGTAGCATTCAAAACCGAACTCACATCATCCAGTTTGATTAAGTTACACTAAAGATTAAGTAGTGTCATTCTAAAATACAGCAGTTAGATCGATTCAGGTATTTTTGAGCTTAGGTTGAGATACATGCTTACTTATACAAAATTAATCACTTGTTCTTCTCTCCATACTTCGTGAGTTATCCAAACAAGTTTTAAACAAAGTGAGATGACTTTTAGAAATCGGCAATTCCACGTCACACGGCGATGTAGTGTGCTTTGGCTGTTGTGTGCAGTGGTATTCTAAAGTTTGAAGGGCAACTCTTCAGTTATACTTAATCAGTCTCTGGAAGACCCATAAAGTTCACGAAGAGTAGTTTTTTTACATTTTACACCCAGTGATCAAGTAACTATAGTTCGTATCTTATGGAGGTAAGGAGAGAAACTTACTTTTACCAATACCTCTCCGACAGTCTAGAAAAGCCGCAAGTATATACCAGCAACTGCAATGACCAGAATTTCTAGGAAGTTGCAAAATTATTTGTCAAATCCTTGGCAATGAAGGATCCTTGGTCCTGACATTAATGACTGAAACCTGTACAAAGTCGAATTAAATCCATACAAGAACTATAATCAGACTCTCCCGTCTAATGAAATACTGGTAAGGAGACTGAATTTTCAGCCTCCTGCTCTAAGCGATAAAATCGATTGGTTAGTTAAGAATAAAAACAATAAGACTTAATTGCTTTCAGCGTAGCGTTTTTGGCGGAGCCGGTTGGACATGGAGAGAAGAAAGGAAACAGTACTCTTTCAATCAGTTTTCATCAAACCAGCCAGAGTTTGATCTCCGAAATCCGCAACTTTTGCAAGAAATGCAAGTAGGTATTTCTCTCATTTAGTCGAGACAACTTTTGGGATTTTTATTCGAATGCTCGTTTAAAAATAGGTATCCATGATATTCACTTTGGGTACTTTTGAGTGAAATTTTAGCTTATACTAACTTTCACAAGAAAATCATTTACACCAGGAAAAATCCCTGAGGGAATAAGTATTGCATAGATATTCCATCGTAAATATTGACTTACAGCCAGTCAAATAAAATTGATCAAATCGGCATCACCTAGTTGAGGGAACTTAACTTTACTACAATGTTGCAAAATCGAGGTAAATCATTTTTTTTTTTTTTTACAAAAATATGACTATTTTTTATATTTTAGTCCGAATGGTTGATTTTCAAGTTTAATGAGGAAACAAACCTTCTCTAAGATTTTGCAGACAGTTACATCAGACTATAGTGGGTGCTCACTGGATCTTGGTCAACTAGTTCTATTGATTTTATACAAGCCCGGATGATTGTAAGTGCAACACCGTGCCGTAAAAAGTGGCGATTCCAGCGAGTTGGCAACACTGGTTTTCCTTCATTCAAATGTATGTATAACAATCGATTTTAGTGAGGCAGTGCACCACACCTAAAATCGACATTTTTAATGGATTTAAACGGAAAAAATAGTGCTGCCAACTTGCTGAAATTGTCTTGCCCTCATAGCTCCACGCCTATCAAAGGGACTGCCCATGGAGGTGTGCACATTTTATATTATTATGCGAGTACAGTATATTATTTTGGCGATAGAATCGTCTCCCGACCATAATTCGAGACGTCTTGCGCCTCTCATCGTTGACAAATGAGACCACGCAAATGCTGTTCAAACGTTGAACGTTGTATGCTCATTTTAGGGAGTTCTGAAATACTGGTCAGATTTGGGTGTGGATGGATTTCGAATCGATGCCCCAAAATTTTTAATCGAAGCAGCCCATTTTGAAGACGAGCCACAGATTCCGGATGCGGTTGGACCAAACGATTATTTCTTGCTCAATCACACATTTACCGTACATCAACCGGAAAACTACGAATTGGTGAAATCATGGAGAGCATTCTTCGAAGATTATAAAAAGACAAATGGGCAAAGCAGGTAATGAACTGATCGCAAGCCAATCCCTTTTGATAAGGTGACATACTGTAGAAGTAGAGGTACTATAAAGTTAACAGTTAATTTTCTTAATGATGGTAAGGGGCGAAAAACAAAAAAAGCACATCATTTTTTGGGGGGGAAGTAAGAAAAAACGTTCGGTCATATGAACCGATGTACGTTGTTCAATATCGGTCGTATTATTCGGTTCATGCGGCCGCTTCTTCGGTTCTGGGAACCGTATCCTCGGTTCGTGCAACCGAAATTTTTCGTTAGTGTTGTTCGATTGGAATGCTCGGTTGCATGAACCAAACAGTACGGCCGATATTGAACCATGAATATTCGGTTCATATCACCGAAATTTTTTTCTTGGTGATATTGCATGTATCCATTTTTTAAAGGAAATAACTTTCCCATAATGCTGAAATTACAAGGTCATTTCTACGTGGTTCAATTAGTATTTAAATCAATTTCCAGAATACTAGGCACTGAGGATTACGATTGGCCCATCAATTTGAAGAATTATCTAGGAAATGATACACATCCTGGCGCACAAATTCCATTTTATATGAGATGGACAAAGCAAACATACACGTGGGATTCAGCAGGCCTGGAAGAAGATATTCGTAATATGATGGAATCTTTTCCCAAGGAGAGTTACAACTGGGTTGTGAGTTATTTAGCTCTCTATTTTTTTTCTTTTTCCTTTTTTCCTTTGTTGAATTAATTAAAAAATCACTGAACTTGAGCATCCACCTAGTTGCACTGGTGAAATGGAAAATACGAACAATCGTGATTTCCGTGCAATATTTCATGAAATTTTACAAAGTTGTGAGAAACTTTAAATATATAACATACAGTCGTATTTCGTAGAATGTTCCTACCAGAAACAACGTCCCCATTCTGAATCCCTTTCTAAAACGTTGATAAGAGATACGTCTGTGTTTTTAGGGGCTGGGTATGCAAAACGCACCGAAAAGACACTTTAAAAAAATTGCTTCCTACTGAATATTGCATTCAATTTCGAAAAATAGTTTTTCCATATCTTTCATATTTGTCTGAAATTTCATGGAATCTTTCACGTGAAATTTTCAAAATTTTATTTTTCATGAACAATTTTAAGCTCGGGTTTGAATGATTAGTGTAGTACGCTAAAAAGACTCATTAGACTTACATTTCAACTCATAGATGTAATAACGTCATTCATGACAAATAAAGGATGATCCAGGGAGAACAAAAGTGTTATGATATTAATCCCCAAAAAAATGAACGTGTAATCCCATGCTCCTTTAACCAATCAAATTACCTAAATCAAATGTTTCAAATCAACTCTGTTCGAATATACCTAAATCACACGACGTTGCAACCCTTGAACGTCCGAAATAAAACAGAGTAAAAGTTCGAATCCAACTTTTCGTTCTTGACAAATTCGGGTATTTAAAATGACCAAATTTCATCAAAACGTTATTACTTTGTACCTATAATGTGTTATACAGCTCGACAACCACGACGAACTTCGAGTTAGCACGCGCTTCAATCCGGAGAGCGTGGACTCAATGAACATACTCGCATTACTTTTACCGGGAACTGCGAGCATATATTACGGGAGTGAGCTAGGCCTGGAAGATATCAAGCCGCGACCGGACCAACGACAAGATCCACAAAATTATCCTCGTGATAAAACCAAAACAAGAGATGCCTCGAGAGGCCCCATGCTTTGGGATGACACCAGAAATGCAGGTAGTTTCATCTGGAGTACCCAGGGAGAGCACGGATAGTACAGTAATTTTAAGGTTAGGTGATGGAGCTTTTAGGACCCAGAAGGGTAGCCAACCTACAAATTCAAAATATCCAGAGTATTTTTTTTTTCTTTTTTGGTTTGGCAATCTATACTCTGGGTATTCAGCCTGAATTTTGATGGGACGATTGTTCAGAGTAAATCATTAATACAATTGAGGGGCTTGGAGGACAAGGCGCATAAGCGCAGTTTTTGCTATTTCCAGAAATACGAGTTTGAAGTTTCGACATTACACGGATTCTAATGGAGGAAAAAAGTTCAAAGTGACTTTTAGTGTATTTTCCGAAGGAAATACACTATTTTTGACGCTTAGAAATCCGAATTTGGGAGCGAATTTTCCACAGGTTATGCATAAAGACTAGTTTAATTATAGATCATTAAAACCTAAATTTTTTCAAAGACTGCTCTTATACGCCTTGTCCTCCAAGCCCCTCAATCAATTATTATTACAACCTGTCGTTTGTTTTTTGCAACGTGTTTGACTTTTTGTATAAATTCACTTATTTTTGCTGAAGAACGCTCATTTATGAACATTTTTGGCCATTTTAGTTTGAAGATTGGCAGTGACATTTTTTGTGGTGGAAAGTTGGATACCTTTTTTAGGCTGTACTTCCGTACTCTTCTTGTATAGATACTTTAGTTCCATCATATTTTCAAAGATAATTATTTGTTTTTGATCGGTGCAATAAGTTTCAGAAAGTGAAGTATGAGGGATAATTTATAAGGTTTCAAAGTAGTCACATTGACTGTAGTCACAAGGCACGCTGCAGAAGTAGAAGTCTTTAGGAATTATTGTGCCAGATACCATTGCAATGAGAGTCTAAAACGATATTATAGGAGTTTTTTGGAAGAGCTCTTATTCCTCATCAAGACTTCTTTTCTTGCACCTCTGATGTTTTTGGGGCCTTTTTTGTTTCCTTGAATTTCTGCTGTAGGATTCACAACAGCGAAGAAACCCTGGTTACCCGTAAGTCCAAACTACTATCGCAAGAACGTAAAGACTCAGCAAGAAAATCCCAACAGTCACTTAAACATTTTCAAGCGAATAGTGCGATTGAGAAAAACGCCTGTCATTCAAGTGGGCGACTTCGAATCGTATGTGCACTCTAAATGGGTCTATATGTTTACGAGGTGAGTGATATGTTAATATCTCATAGGCTTTCTTGTCTCTTGTAAGTTGTAGAATCGTAAATGTACAAACTACTGTATACACGGTATACTGTATGTATCTTACTAGCACTAGAAAAACCCCTTTAATTTGGGAACGAAGTTTATTTACCTATCGATTCTTTCCATTCCCTTTCTTTTCATGCATACATAGAAGCCACTTTTACAGGGCTGTTTGGCGCTCTGCGACTCCCAGCCGCCAAGGTCCCCTATACACTCCCAAAGCCCCTCAGGGAGTTGGCACTCACCCATTTTCTTTGAAACCCCCTGTCGCCGCCCTATTTTGCCTTTCATATTAAATGAATGAAAAAAAAGCCCCTTCAAGAAAATCAAGAATTTTATGATATCATATAACAGGATGGCGCATTATCCGTAAAATTACTGTTCACATTCATCAGGAAGCATTATTGCTACGGGATTGGGGAGCGACTCAAGCAGAGGAGACGGGTGGATTACATTTTTTCTTATGTATTTAGGAACATAGATTTTCTTAAAAGTATTTGATCTTTTTTGTACTTAATACATGATACATATAGTAAATGTATTTGCTTTGCAGATTCCTAGCGAATGAGATAATTGTAGTGATAATGAATCTTGGATCAGAAACAGAGGACGTTTGTGCCAAAACTTCAGCGTCAGAATTGCCCAATACTATGTTTGTGCACACAAGCAGTATTCATTCTGGTCTCCATGCTGGGTAATTTTCTTACATTTTTATTATTAGCTTTGTTAAGTTCTTCGTGCTTTCGGCAAGTTTTTTCGTGATTCAATGATTAGTTTGTCCCTTAACGTGGGATGTGTTCACGATAGACCTGTGAAAACAAATCACATACATTTACTATATTTGGGGAAATTGGGTAGAATTTATCATAAAAAATGCACACTGATAAAGAACCATGTAAGGATAAATACATGCATCTTTATACAGCGTTTTGGAATTTTCACTGTTGATTAATTTTTAGGAAAAATCCAATGAACATTATTTATTAACAATATATTTTCACAAGTTTGTACAGAATAAAAGAAAATCAGTAAAAACTCAAGTGACAAGAAATCTGCATCGTCATAAATTAAGTTGCATGTTTAATGACATTCACCATTGATATATATGAATGGGGCATAGGAGTTTGATTCTGCCGGATCTACCCCTCTTATTAAAAGCCCTCAACAAGAACATGAACCAAAAACCTACGTATAAAAGTAGATAAATACAACTAAACGACTTATTTAAACCGAGGATCTACCATTTATAAAAATCAGGGATTTGAAGGGAAAACAAATGCATGTCCATAATGATTTTTTTTTTCATTGCAGAGGAAAGGTGAACACTTTGGGATTGGATGGAACAGGCTGTGTTTCGTTGCGGCCATTCGCGACAGTGGTTCTAGCTACTAGCCATGGTGTTTTCGTGTCCAATTCAATCTCTTTTTTAATTTTGACCGTATGTCTTAAATTTATACAGTGAAGTTGTCTTGCAAAGCGCCGAAGTTATTGAGGAAAATATATCAAGTTATTAAGCTCTCTTGAAAAATTAAATAAAAGGATAAATCAATTCAATAACAGTACTTTTATAAATCCACCTACCTTTCTCATTGCCTCCCGGTCTCAAATAGCACAGATAAGAGCAGCACCGGTATAGAAGAAAATAAACTCCAGGAATGAAATTATTACGAAGAAAAATTCAAGATCTACGAGAAGTTGATCGAATCTTTATTACCAATGAACATGTCAATTTATTTACCATGGGCTAAAGAGCCTCCCAAAAAAAGGGCCTTTTTTGGCCCCTTTTGTGAAACTCGGGGATTTCATTCAAATGTGGCCTAAACGAAACCTTATGATGACCCAAGACTCCAGTAAAAATTTTAGCTTGAGTATACGTCTAGTTTCGGAGATACAACGTTGCAAAGTTTGCATATTTAAGCTTTAAAAATCTTCATATTTTCAAATATTATCTTTCTAAAACTAACATGAGAGTGAACTTTACAATACTGAAACAAAGCGTAAATGAAGCATAATGATAAAGCAAGTCTCCAGTAAAAGTTTCAGCGTATGTATGACCCCTGTTTAGGTAGTGCAACGTTGCAAAGTTTACCTTTCTGAGCTTTAAAAATACTCATATTTTTGAGTTTCTTATTTAAAAACCAATTTTAGTGAATGTCCAATTGTATTTTGTGGCACGAAATTAACCCTTAGTGGTACTCGTGGATGCATAGTGCATTGATGTAAGGCTACAATAATTTCAAGTAACACAGCGTTGCAAAGTTTACATCTTATACCTCTGAACATGTCTTTTCTATTGTTTTTTTTTATCAAAAAAAACTTCGATCAAACATGTCTCGGTATTTTAAAGCAAAATGTTAGGACTCTAGTTAGAACTAGATGACAATTGGTATAAGAAATTACACTGTTGCCTATTTTTTTGTTTTCCTTCAACATTTATACATAAAATAATTTTAAAATTAGGATACTTCCAAAAATAATAATCTGATTTCAAAATCAAATTCAAGAGACTTTGTCATGCTTAATGGAATACTCATCATCAGCGTTTCTTTCAAAATCCAACAAATTCTGCCTCGCCATAGTTGCCAATTCGACCTTTTGTTAAGAAAAATTAAAAAATAAACATAGAATACGGAATATTTCGAGTTTTTTAGGTATAAATTAATCTTGATCTAGAGAATACATTTATTGCGCCTTGAAAAAATAATGCGTTCATCCATTGCATCCGTTCTTGTTCCTTTAGTGTTCATTTAATCATTTATTTGTTTTTTTTTTTTTTCTTAATGTTAAAGTTTAAGATTAGCGACAGTGTCAAGAGTGTCAAGACATTGTCCATAGATTTGCAGGCAGAACTTGTACCGATGTGTTATAAATTCATGCAAAAAAAAAATAAATATAAAAAATGAAAAAAATGAAGAAAAAAATAAAAAAAATTATAATTGTTATTTAAAAAATGTAAAAAGATTAAAAATGTAAAAACATTAAACATGTAAAAAAAAATAAATAAAATAAAAATTAAAAAAAGTAAAGCAAAGTTACAAAAATCAAATATCAATTCTTAGAGGATTCCTTATTTTAATTTCTCATTTATTTATCGTTTTAAAAGAAGTATTAATAAACTTGATCATAGTATTTTTGCCAATACCAATTGTCACTCGGAACTGACATCAACCCTCGATATTTTGCCTTGATATCAGGTATTACATTCATAGACGTCATCTTTAACTACCATAAATAATAATTTCAAGAGTTTAACGTTGTTAGCTTGGCAACGCTGTACCACCACCAATCAAAGTATCCCTGTTTATTCGAACATACATCTACAAATGACACGTGGGTAGATTTTACTCCTCAAATTCGGAAACAAGATCCACGAAAATCGCTCTTTAAACGCGGAACTTCAAAATATAAACATTTTTCAAGCTCAAATAAATAAACTTTGCAACGCTGTATCATTGAATCTGTGCTTACGCTCACGGTAAGGCCTATATGGAAGACGTATCTTATTATAAAATTACACCTAAACCCCATAAACATATATTTTGGTGATCAGTAAGTTCGTCTTTTTATAAAAAAACTAACCAAAATGAGCATTTTTTATAGGTCTTTGGTGTCAACTTTGCAACGTTGTATCAAGAGAATTAGCAGTATTATTGTATCAATAGATGTATGCATTCAATAATAAGACTAACTGTTGGTTAAATGTCACAAAATATCATAAAATGTCCGATGGAGGTGTTTTCGAAAATAAGATACTTGAATATATGCGAATTTTTAAAGCTTAAATATGCAAACTTTGCAACGCTGTATCTCGGAAACTAGACGTATACTCAAGCTAAAATTTTTACTGGAGGCTTGTCTCACCATAAGGTTTCATTTCAGCCACATACGAATGAAATCCCCGAGTTTCAAAAAAGGGGCCACTTTTTGGGAGGCTCTTTGATTGCACATTGGTGTCTCGGCACTCATTGTCCAAGTTTTACGTAAGTTTCCTATTATTGCAGTTTAAATGCGCCATAGCATTCAAATGAGTATAAATTGAAAAAGTCATTAATTCTTAATGAAACACGTAACACCCAAAATAAAAAAAGAGATATCTCACAAGAGTAGAGTCACAATAGGTTTACTAATAAACGAAAAAGTAAATTATATTTGATGGAAAATCAAATAATTTAACCCAAAAATATGATCTCAAACTTTCTCCATTCATAGGGGCTGCATTTTGCAATTTGGAAATATAAATTCTGGCTCTTCTGGAAAAACACTCATGTGAATAGGGAAACTAATGGCACATACGTTGTTTTTAAACCGGGCTAGAATATATAGTTCCAAATTGCAAAATGTAGTTCATATGAGAAAACGATAGACGCGAGCACCGTATGAATATTTGCGAAAGGAATTATGAGCGCTCCAACCAGGTGTTGGTCATAATTTTGATCGTGATTAAAAAATCACGAGTGTTGGTTCTTGCTTCAAGCCAAAGTAAAGATAACATTTATAATAGATATAATTGTTAATACCACGAGGAGATAGCGTCCTCTCTTCATATTAGCAATTGTAAATCAAACATCCATGACATGACCCGCCCGAGACTGATCAGGGTTTCTCACTTTGTTTTCAGCCCCCTTTGACTGCTCGTAAGATTTTTATGAATCTCCTACTTGTTCCACATTTATTTTCTCACCTCAAAACGATTATTTTGACCCTTTGTCGTGTTCGACGTCATGACTACTTATGACCACTAGCCAGGCTAGTATGGTCGTGTGAAAATAATGACAGAAGAGAGGTTGCCAAAAAAAAAATGCTTGATTGCGTTCTTCTTGGGAGGAGTCACTTAGGGGCCGCAGAGAGGCAAAGAACGATGTAAACGCGGTTTTTATGTACGCATGTAATTTTACCTCACAAAATTCGAAAGAAAAATGAAAAAATGACATATTTTTAAAAGATCTCAGAAAGTTTTCAGATTGCAGTTCTCGAATGGGGCTAAATCGGATTCCAATGGGTCAGTCGCTCAGTCGCAAAATTGCATTTTGACAGTCTAAAGTTAAAGATTAGTAAAATTGACTAAGATCAATTCTACGTCCACCATTGACGAAGTATCGCCCATCAAAAAACAGGACGTATGACGTCATCCACCGCGTGCATTGGAGCTATTTTTCGCCATTTCATCATTGCATTTGGGCAAAAAAATTCATCATGAGGTACTCCTGGCATTACATTTGAGTTTGGGAAGCCCTGTCTAGGGTCTTGGTTGATTTTGAGCTGACCCGATGCAAGTGCGCTTCAGAATATTGGTCGTGCACGCGGTAACGATTGTCGATCGGCGGCGAGGCGGGTCCGATAACTTTGAATCAGATTCGAAGACCTCTCTTTAACACTTCTCTCTCGTTCCCTGGCTCAGGGTCTTTATAACCAACGATTCTCAGGTCAGGTTTTGCGATATAATTATTTCCACTACTTTTGACCCACCGAGTATCTTAGCTATTCCTATTCCTCATGTGTAGTAAATTTATTCGGTGTGAAAGCTCTAGAGATGAAAAATGTTGCACGGTTTATTCTTCAAATTGAGATGAACCCAGGCATATTTTGGACACTTCAAGAAATCTTTTATTTTTTATCTGAGGGACTCACACACTTAGGACACGGCTTTACGCAGTATATGTCGTAAAATGATCGGACCTCAATTCATACAGCACCATATTTTATCGAGGCACAATGTGATATAGAATAAGTTATGTGTGATTCGATGGACGCCATATTTTGAGTCAAATAGACATGCGATGTATCGCATCGATTTGTTCAATTTTTCAGCTACTTGTCATTTTCTCAAATTTTGAGATCGCACTTCTGTTGTCAGAAGACTAAATAATTCACGTACCAATTCTGACAAACAAATTCAATGTAATATAGGCGTGGTTTTTTGCGCGAGAGCAAATATCGCGTTCGAGGGCAGTTCCGATATCACTACCGAATGTGATATTTTCCCTCCAAAGAAACCCCAAGCCTTTATTACGTTGAATTTGTTTGTCAAAATTGGTGAGTGAATTCGCTAGTCTCCTAACAACTGAATTGGAATCTCAAAATTCGAGGCTAGTGACAAGTAGCTGAAAAAATGGAACTAATCGAGGCGATATATCGCATATCGTTCTGACGCAAAGTATAGCGTCTATCGAATCACCTTAACCTCAGTGTATCAGATCAAAAAATGGTTGACCGGCACAAAAACAGGAACTTACGATTTCCTCCCGCGGTGTTCACGACACACGATGCTCTAAATTTAAGAGAAAACGAAGCAGAAACACATCGGCTTATCTTCCTACCCGCGGAGCAAGTTATACTCATCCGAGACACACCAGTTTTCTCAAGAATTATCTCCCATAAAAAAAGAAACAACATTTACTGCGAAAAATTGAAATAACAAAGATATAAATATCGATTAGCAAAGTTCAAAGGTAATCAGCTTACGAAGGGAGCGAGGGGGGGGGGGGGGGGGGGGTGCGAGAGGGGTTTATTCGGGACCGAGCCACTGCGTTACGGCGTGAAAAATTATAGCACTCGATCGGCGCGGAACCGGTTTCAGTCCGCGGTTTTTTCATCCGACCAAACTACATAAGGACGTATTCGTGCTAAAAGGAACTAAGTGCGTATAGGGTTTGCGTGTAACGTAGTTCCTTTTAGCACAAACACGTCCATAAATTGAAATAAAGGCCAGTAAGGCGGGGGAAGGGAGGGGGGCTGAAAAGTATAAATGGCGGAATGGAAGCGTTCAGGTGGGACTGATAATTAGCGGAGCAAGTTGGCTTTGCCCGGACGAGCAGCCGACAAGAGCGATGTAGTAATTGTACGGTGACTCGAACGACTCGAACGCGCGGATATAAAAGTGAGCGCCCGCTCGATGCGCGAAAAACGATTATTTGCGCATGCGTCCTGTGACGGCGTGTCTCAGCGCTGGAATATCCCATGTTGCCGTTGCTGGAATCCAAAGGTTTTGGGACGTGTTGTGAGCTTTTTTTTGGTCCGCCTTATATGAAGAATTAAGGGTTGTAAAACCTCCCAATATCTTGAAATAATACAGATCTTATAGAAATTATAAAAAGCATCCCCGTGACTTCCCGCCTCTGTCAGAAATGTCGAAAAGCTGATTTTCGTGCAATTCAGGTCCAGTTGGACATCAGCATGCTAAAAATAATCGTGTGCAAATTGATTAAAAGAAAAAGGACAAGGTATACAGTGGAATAAAATAAGAATTCAACTGCTTCATCATCTGTGGAATTACTCTGGAGTAACGTAAGACGATTGAAGTGGAGTCATTATCATAATGCTGCAATAAGTGGCAGAGAATTTAGGGTCTCAAGAAAGTAAGATGTATGTTGTCAAGATTTTAATTTCTATTTCCCATAACCTGCGGTGCTTTTGAGTGGTTTAAATTACATTTTTTTTTTTTTTTTTTTTTTTTTTTTTTTTTTTTTTTTAAATTACACTAAAATGATACACTTCTGCTCAATCTCCCTTTATTTTTTATGAAATTATTTGAAAAATTCAAAAGTCGCAAAACTATGGCCAACGGGCCATTTTTGAAACACATTTCAAAAAAGGTATAAATGCGCATAAAAAAGGGGCTCCGGGCACACACATCTCCTTAACTTTTCGGTTTTGAGATTTGCAAACGAGGCCGGATTTTTTTCCTTGTGCACCCTGCAAAAATTGATTTTAATTCCTAAAGCGTTCCTCTATGGGTTGGTTATATATATTCTGCAGTATTCGCTATTTTGCCCTTTAAATTGGCAGTTAATGCCCTGTTGGCAAAAGTTAATTTTTAGTTTCGAAATCAATGCAACTCATCAGTTTAAAGCTGTATAATAGTACATACGTATTTTTTCATCCCTATTGAAAACGACGGATTATACCTATGAATGAAAATTTGGTTTCAGTACAGAGCGAAATGGAAAACATACGATGAATATACAACTTAGCTGTGACTAAACTAATTATCGGAGGAACAACTTAATACAATTTGAGGTAGCCAATAAAAATGTGATACATAAAATGATACATGTATGTGTTCAGAAAGAGTATCGAGATTTATCAAAGGATCATAGTATGTTTTATTCATGAAAGACGTGCTCGTTGATGGAAAAAGAAGATACGGGGAGAAAATTACTGAGAAATGATGAAATTTTAGGTGCTTGCGCCAACAAAATGGAATTTGTTGCGGCAACAGAGCGAGAGAGGCAAAAGATCAGAGAAGTGAGCCCATTCGCGCGGAAATTTATCGAGCCCCCTAAATCAGACTTATGCGCCTAAGTTATGGAAGCGGCTAACTGATAAATATAAGTTTACAATATGAAGTTGTTACAGCTTCGAGGATTAAAGCACGGGCCCGCTCTGCATGCTGCTACCAGCCGGACCAGCTTTTTCATTCAATCTTTATATATTTATTTTGCATGAAAATGGTCAACGCGTTCACAATCTCCATCGGGATGCCAATCCGGTGGCTTTTTACGATGAGACTTCTGAGCCTAGGAAGTCAATTGGACGTGTTTATGCTGAAAGGAACTATGTTGCACGCAATCCCTTTGAACATTATGTCCTTTTGGTATGAATGTGTTCAATTCTACTTTTGTTATTGATTTAAAGACTTCGTTCCGGACGAATTGAATCGTTCCTAGAAACGATGGTTGCGGCTCTTTAAAAGCAAATCTTAGATGGACAGGGAGATTTGACGCACAATTCTACATTACATTCGTTGGACATTTATGGCCTTGTCTACAGTAGTGATTGCCACTGTTTTAACTGTTACGATCGGAGTATCCTCAATACCGCTAGAAGTGTGAAAAAATAGACTATTTGGATTGGTATCAATCCAAACCGTTGAATACCTCCTAAACATTCAAAATAGTTACTTGCATTATTATACATGTGGGAATTACAATACACATGCTGGAAAGTTAAGAATCAGATAAGCTGAGAGCGAACTGAGAAAAGAGAAGAATAATTCATCTTTACGGTATAAATTTTCGACTGTCAATTATAGATTTAAAATGTATGCAGATTACACTGGAAAAAGTGGTTCGATCAAAGAGAAAATATATTCTTGAATTGCCTTATTTATTTCCAGAAGAACGTTGCTTTTATCTAGTGCGTAGAAATCCAATTGGTTCAGCAGTTTTATCATCGATTCAGGAGAAAGTCTTTTTGATGGAAAATTCTATAATATTTCTGTTTAAATCACGTAAACCTCTTTCCAGCGTATAAAAATTTCAATATAGTGATAAGAGAGCGAGAGACACAATAGCCCGAATGTAGATAACAATAAAAACACACTAAAATACAAAAACAAATGGGTATACAAGGCTAAAGGAGAAATTAAACAACCAGGACGTTTCGGGCCAATTACATGCCCATTTACATGATTTCAATATAATATCATTGCGAAAAAATATCTTTTGGTACTATGTTCCCCAGAAAATCATCTATCTTAAAACCAGAGGGCACGGTAATTTACGTAGCGTTTTAATTACCAAAAAGGATTGCAGTGTGTTCTTCATGCTACGTCATTACTCTTGTAAGAAGACTCCCCATAATAATTCACGCATCGTTTTTTCCTTATAATGCCATGGTGTCATTGCCATATTTCCCCAATCTGTCGCTTGTAAAAATATGCAACTCCAAACTAATTTTCCTCTTGCATTTTAATTGTATTCTGCGGGTTTTTCTTCTCACAGTCAATATATTGATGAACATAGTGGCATGTTTGTACTATCTTCCTGTGAAAGGTCGCTCGAGGTATTCGAATAATGTCCAGTGGCGTGGCGTGAATTGCGATATATCGATTGTTATGCCATTTTAACCTATGGTAAAGAATCGATTATGAAGGTGTTCGCTGCGAACACCCTATTTATCGATCCTTTTCCATAGGTTTAAATGGCAAATTAATCGATATATCGGAAAGCACGCCACGCCACTGATGTCCACGCTCGCGTGTACACACATTAAACCTTGAGACCACAGGGTGCACTCCGCATTTCAAAACGTGTGATACGTGCATCCATGTATAGTCATCAGTATTACATTAATAACAACCGCAAGAGCGCTCTCGCAAATTAATGGAAGCAAATTCATTTAACACGCAAAACCATTAGTCATGAACCCTGACTATTACCGATTCACCCCGTTAAGTCCGAGAATAAATTAATACAAATAAATAATACTAAAGAATGGGAATACAGGTGAGTCCGGAGGAAAACTATAAAGGACTCGACTGTTAAGGTGTAAAAATGAGTTAAAGGTCTTGCGGCGAGCAGTAATTTCCGAAGCCGGAGCTGGGACTCGAGAGATGGGCAGCGCAAGCAGAAGAAGACGTGAGCCGTTGTTCGTATTAAGATGCGTACTTTCTGAGGGTCATGTTGAGATGAGAATAGGGTTTTTTTGTTCGCCGGCGTCCAGTTTATGAAGATATCACAGAGGTCGGCTCGTAAAGCTTTCAAAACTTAGGCTGTCCGGTTGAGAAGATAATGCCGTAAGCCTGCGAGGGGAGCAGCGTAACGCCTCGGTCTCACAAATTATGAACAAATACCTGAAAATATTGTTTTTGTCTTGCCTTTTCAATATGCTCACCGGGGCCGCCTCTCCGGCTCTCTGCACCTCTCCGCACCTCTGGAGCTGGGACCCGGACGAGGATTCGGGAGGGGGGGGGTGCTCCGGGCGTTTTTCATCTTTCGGTTTCATCGGAACCGCAGCTCCGGCAGACGCGGTATCTCCACGCTGTCTGCCACGACCTCGTAATCCGAATCCGTTCATTTTCAATCGGGGATTACTATATTTACGCCGTTGTTTATGTGACAGTTGATTTTTTTTTTTTTTTTTTTTAAATTGGCTCAATTTAACAGCCAATAGAGAATCTATGGCTTTTTTAGTTTTCTGGTAACGATGCATTTCGACGGTGTAAGTCGGCAATCACATAACTTCTTTGCGGTGTTAGAAAATCTCCGCCTCTATGTTATTTGTTTGAAAGAGAACAAATTGACATCATTCCTTGAAGTTTTTGCAGAATTTTCTTCTCATAGAGAAGAAAAATCACTGCAGTTTTAAAGAATAGCCGTTGAGTAGTTATCCGTTTTAAAAATAAAGTATGATAGGAAGTCTGCGACGTAGCAAATCGAGTTATGAGATTGTCGACTTACACCGTCAATTTGCTTTCGTGCGCAATAAGAACCAAAACTGTGATAACCAGTTGTGATAACCTAGGGGTAGTGAGAAATGGATTACATTCTGCAATAATGGAACAATGTGTCTGGCTCTTCCATAAAAGCGTCTTTCTGCATTGGGAAACCCATGGCGTATATGTTGTTCCTAAAATGAGCCAGAAATAATGGTTCTTTATTGCAAAATGTGGTCCAAATAAAGTAACGTAATTTGCTGTTTTCGTGACAAGAATATAACACAAAAAAAAGTGTTTGGGATTAGGTCTTAACTTGTATATTTCCAATTACTTGTGGTGGTACTCCAATAAATTAGGTTACTAACCCAAATGTTGTGGTATTACCAAAATTAATTGAAAATTTCCATATCATCCAAAACATTGGGGTAGTACCACGATTTCAGGGGATAGCCCCTTCATTTTTTTCTATTAACCCCGAGTTCAGAGAAGAATTAGTAAAAAAGTGGTGTTAATTAACTGGTCACCTGCTTTATTGAAATAAGGATACTAAAAAAAGTATGATTTAAAGTTATAACACGAGATACACTTTATTTTTTACTATATTTTTTTTATTTTTTAAATTAATCCTAAATTTTCAAAGCATTCAAAACCATTGTTTACACGCGCGTTTTCATGTAAAATCTTCGAATACTTAAAATTTGATTAGTTCCCTTCAACACTAATTCGAATAATAAAAGTGTCGTACGCTGATGTTTCAAATTTAGGTACAAATGAGATCCACACCGATTTTAATTTTCCGTCAATGATAATGAAATATGCATGACCGCGCAATGAGGTAAAACCTGATAGAAATGCATAATCGCAGCGCGCGGTTGCATTTCGCCTGTGCATCAGGATGGGATAGGGTGAGGATGTAGAGATGGCATTGTGGTGCGAAATTCATTTGTGCCTTGTTAGCGGGACATTAAGGCCTCTAATGCAAGTCTACGGCTCGTAGTTTACTGTACCGTGCACAATACTCTGTTTTGATTCAGTCAGATCTACATAATTACTAACTATATCTACCGTTGCATAATTTCATTCGCTTCGTCCTCGCCCTCGCGACCATCAAATGTTCCCCTACTCTGTTTTCATCTACTCAATTAGTTTACTAATTAATTATCTCGGAGCAGGATTTCGACCTGCCAAGTCTACCTTTGACTTGCAGTATAGCTTGTGTTTCTATTCACTTGTACTGCACATTGACGGCGCACAGTAGATCGAGTCAATAGGAGAGGTTGGACATGATTTGGAAACTTTAATTGCTTGTAACTCCGTTCATAAACAACTTCGAGGTTCTAAAAGTGGCTCCATTGGTTCTCTTATAAAATTGTCTTCCTATAACACCCCTTAAAATTTAAAATTTGTTGAAATAAATATAAAAATTTGCAGTTTTAGGCAAAAATTTCATTGTCCGAGCTTTCCAATTGACTCGATCCATTGTGCGGCGTAAGTCTGCAATCACATATCGCGTTTGCGGTGTCTGAAAATCTCCGCCTCAATGTTATTTTTTTAAAGGAGAACAAATTGACATCATTCCTGGTATTTTTTGCAGAATTTTTTTCGCACAGAGAAGAAAAATCACGGCAGTTTTAAAGCATTGCCGTTGAGTAGTTTTCCGTTTAAAAAATAAAGTATGAGAGGAAGTTTGCGACGACGTCGCAAACCGAGTTATGTGATTGCCGACTTACACCGTCTATATGTAGGTATACGCTGTGGCATTTAAGCAGAAATGCGCGTGATCATCTAATAATCGGTCTCTCTAGAGACGTACGAAGAATAGACTGTGGTGATAAAACTGTCAATAATTTTGCCTTTGTTAATAATTTACAGACAATTTTGTAAAATTGATCATACCGTCAAAAAACTTTTATCTTCTATATCTTTGAATCTTTTAGAAAAAAGAACCGAATTTAGCGGGAATGCTCCAAGTTGCATGCAAAACACTTGAAATAAGAGTAGTTTTAATTCAATCAGTCACAAATTTTCTTGTGTCAAAAATTCAAAGTTGAGAAAGAATATTTTGCCGGGAAAAATAGTTAATAAACCTTGTCCTTAACATTGAGTCTTACGTATGAATCAAATTCCAAACCCCTTTTTCTCGTTTCAAACTCAAAAGTTTTTTGCTTGAGTTGTCTGAATTTCAACTTATTGTAACATTCATATCAATTTGTTAAGTCTCCTTTTGATTTAAAGAGAGTTTTTCGGAGTAAATGAAATCATTTTCTTAAATTCATGAAAGATCGTCGAATAAAATCCATTTTGTTATTGACGAAATAGAAGCTACTTTGCCTGAATACGAGACAATGTCTTACTCTGTGAAAAATTGTTTAAATAAAAAGAAAATCTTTACCTCAAATAAATTCTCTCAAAGGCGAAGAAAATGTTCTTTTTTCTTTTAATTTTATGAGATATTTTCAGACCATTTTTTCAGCGTTCCCAAAGCGGGTAGACTAGATTGTGCCAGGAGACTGCGAAATTTCTAAAGTTTATGATCATGGAATTTCGAAAGATAATCTAGTTTGCAGCTTTAATTGAGACTCGAACAACTTCATGAAGACACGAGCTCGCATTATTGCAGTGGAAACAGTAAACGGGCGTGAATAATCAAGCCGTGGGGACTGTAGCCATGAGATGGCATGGGCATTAAGTCGCAACCACAAATGGATCCTCATTTCTTAATGGCGGCAAAGCCACAGTCGCCGTGTTCGCAATTAGAACCAGAAAAAGCGTCCAATAAAACGAATTTGTTACGGTCGTCATCCATCAATGATGTTTCCAGTTTTGTGGTCAATTTTCTCTACAACTTCATCTCATCGAGCCGCTAGGATCGACACCGCTGTCCAACATTGCTCCGCCGTGCTGAGTAAAAACGCCGTAAAAGCATTCAAACGTTGCCAAAGTTCTTCTTCAAAAATATGTATTTTTGAAGCAAGTTATGAACATTCTTCTTTGAAATTTTTGGACTTTTTAGATCAAATTTCGAATGAAATTCTGCAAAAAATCGAGGGAGAAATATTCACAAATTTTCCTTTAAAATCGTGATTTAAGGAAGGAAATTTGGCAACACCTGATAGCTCGTACAGCGTTCTTTCTCAGCACGGCAGTGCTGAGGAATAACGCTGCACGAGTACTCTGACGAACTCAACTTTCATTTGAGAAAATATTTATTTGCGAGAAAATGTATGAATATTTTTCTTTGAACTTTTCGGATACATTAAATTGAAGTGTTAATAAAATTCTGCGAAGTATTCTCAGATCATGAAAAAAATTGGGTTTTATCAGGAGAAATATCAGCTTAAGCGTTAATACAGCGTTTTTCCCAAGAACGGTAGATCAGGTATGAAGCTTTTACTACAACGGTTCACCTTCGAACTTGACACGTGCTGGGCGATCTAAAAATAGCTCTACATACTTATTTGGACAGACAGATGATCATTGACCCTTGATTTATACATTTTTTACATTCATTTTCTTAAACCTACTTGGATTATAATTGCTTTGATCATACGCACTGGAAATTTGGAATAAATGAAGCAGAGAGAAAGAAAATTACTTCGTAATGTGAAAAACTCCTTTTCTTAGTTGCACCGGAGGAATAAATGCGCTATAAGGACTAAGGAGCCGATGTGACATGCTGCCTGATGGGAAATTTTGATTTTGACAACGAAAATTCACTTGTACTGATGAGCAATTTCTAAGTGAAACAATTCAGCTTTCGCAATGACAATGGCGCATTCTTTGCCACAATGGACCACTAGACAAGGTACGAATTTCAGCACTCTGATATATGATCCGTGACCAAAATTTCACGTAGAGCACGATGCGCACAATGAAAATTATCGAAATCAACTCCTCACAACGATATTTAATGATTCTTGATGCGTGAATTCAAACCACCCGCTCATGAAAACTCAATGCTCTACACGATTCACATTGCGCGCTAAACGTTATCATGACAGTCTCTGCGCGATGTAAAAATCTGGCAACCTCAATCTTGACGCTTTGGCTCAGCTATAGCAAATTGCCTATAGTTCGAACAACACATGGTGGGAAATGAATATTGCTCGATTAAGAAACTTGCTGAGACCGTTGTCGTGCGCGATTTGACTCACGTAGAGCTTTGAGTTTCTTGTGAGCGGGCAGTTCAAATTCCTCGTAACCAATGTGAAATGAAAAGGTTAATATCTTCGTTAGGAGTTGGTTTCAGTAATTTTCGTTGCGCGAATCGTGTTCTACGTGAAATTTTGGTTAAGAAACATGTACCGGAATGCTTAAATTCGTACCTTGTCTAGTGATCCATTAATTGTTTACTTGATGTAGAATGTCGTTTCCCTGATTTAATGAAGTAACGTCAAGGGAACTGGTTTACGTGCCGTAATGAATCCAATTTTTCTAAGAACGACACGGGCCTAAAAAACAAACATTGAATGGAAAATCGCATGTATGCGAAAATCGCACTTTCAACTTCTTATCAAACTTAAGAACTTGGAAAGAGGAGTAAGATAAAAAATCACGAAATGGAAAAATTAGAAAACAATTTCCGCATCGACAATGCCAACACAAATGAGTCAAAAAAACGATAACATCACATCATAATGAAATTTGGTTCAATCTACGCATGGCCGCAAACATATTTCATTGAAGTCCTTTGTCATTTTTTTAAGTCATTGATTACAGATCCAAATCAAATTACTGAATTTTCTCGTCGTGATTGATAGGTCACACTGATTAAACTTTCTGGCTTTAACAGAATTTGAAGATTTACGGCATGGGCGCAAAGGTGCAATTAACGTCAATTTTTCATTGCGTGGCAAAGATAGAGAGGAATAAAAATGAATAATTTAATCGTCCCCAACAAGTCGTGCCTGCTTTCTTAACAAAGCAAAGGAATGTGAATGGATTCTGCAAATAATACTTTACACAAGGATGCACCAAGGAGATGTCAAATTAAATTGAGTTATCATTAGGTCTTCATGAAAATGGCCTATTAAGAAGCGTGAAAGCTTTGAAATCAACGGAAGGACATTTAATCTCCACTTTTGCCTCGAGCTTTAAGAGTTTCATTGCTACGCGCAAATCCGCGAACTCAACTTGAACATCCCTGGTTCAAAGACTTCAGCTCGCTATGATGATTCCCTACTGTTCGTCCGTTTAATGGATGCATAATTTGAAAGGCTGGACGCACTGGCGTGGCATGCGTGGCGACCTTTACGATATAGCGATTGATCTGCCATTTGAACCCATGGAAAATGATCGATAGTCACTGTTTTCGCAACGAAGACCTTAATAATCGACTTTTTACCGTAGTTTCAAAGGGAGGAAAAATTGATAATCGATATCGCTACCAGCTGGACGTCTCTAAAGGTGTGACTATTCCGCTGATTCAATCAACTTCACTTGAAAATTCTGAATCATTGGTGAATCCATTTGTCTGCTGTGATGAAAGAACCCGAGAACATGTCTCTATGATTCTATGCATTCATTTGAATACATTTCCGTCCGCTTCAAAGTTTCATGGGACGGTGGGACTTAAAGAATGTGGGTCCTCTGAAATGTCACAGCAAATCAGGAGAATTATATGCGCATCTATTAAGCGTTTCAAAAAATGACATTCGATAGGCATAGGATAATATGGTTGTATTTAAATCAAAATATCCATTAGGACTTGGGCTCTAAGACCCATTCGAATACATGCATGACAGAGTCCAAGTCAAAATGTAGATAATCCCGTTTGACTGAAGTGCGTCGTTATGAGGTAACAGCCTCGAACCCGCGAACTGCAGATAAAATTGTTCCAAAACTGTTTGATGAATTGAGTGATTTTTTGACAATACACCATCTTTTTGAATGTTGATAAATTATTGATTCTCAGTAGTTATATTTAAGAGATCGATGACTTACTCAAATGTGTGTAACATTAGCTCCCAATTGTTAATTTACTGAACAGGTTGAACAACACAGAGGGGCTCAGAACTCGTAACCCCAACACTAGTTTCAGATTTAAAGTCATCCTCTTCTTAAGTCCATTAAGCTCTAACTTTTGCTTGGAGTTTATAATTGAAGGTACTTCAGCACGAAGGACAGTATTCTTTCCTTAGATGAATAATCTTTTAACGGGAAAGTGTGAGTAAAACATAAATGATAAATTTGGAATCTTTTTATTTGGTACACTTTACAATTTTTGATACTCGATAAATAATTTAACAAAAAACTGAACAGATGGGTGGCAAAAACTAGCATTTGACCACAGTCTAAGGAAATATGTACAAACTATACATATTTCAAATGTAACGCAGAACACCAAATATTTGTTATTGCATTTTGTCGGCCTTTGCAATTAAGTAGAAACAGACTCAAAAGAACTATTCATGTTAATCATCATCTGAGTAATTATGAATGAATTTGATAGTGAATTTGAAAGAAGAAAAAAAATTCAGTCGGATATCCCAAAATTTACCCTTCTACACCTTCCGATTATTCTTTATAGTTAAACTTCTTATGAGCAGAAACGAATTAGAGGACAAATACAGTTATCAAATTTTCGCACTAGCAAATATCCAAATAAGTTCTTCTTGATTAATTATCCTTTATTAATAGGATGAAAAGGATAATATTATTATTCCGATGTCAATCTTATACTCCACGATTTCATAAAATTTTGGACCATATTCTTCATCCAAAACGTAATTAGAACGTGATTTAGACGCATTTGCGACGTAAATAACGCGATAGATGCGTAGTACCTGGCACATATATTATTTATGAACAATTTATCATTTTGCAAATATATTTTTGCCCCTATCAAGATAAACGTTAATTAAAAAAATTAAGATTGCTGCTTTCTGTGATTTTATCCCCGTTTTTTAATGTTATTTTAATTTCTGCTCATTGTGTTCATCATAAATTTTCAATCTAAAGACAGCACTGGTTCTTTCACATAATTTGGTTTTCTAAACTCCCGTATCAACAATTATGTTGACTGTTGACAAAATTGTCTGCCATTTTCAACGGAGTACACAAAAAAGTAAATAAATAAAGCTACAGAACAAGCCTCTACGAGTGGTTATTCAATATTCGATTAATCTTCAACAGGTTGTAATAGAAGTCTTGTGATTAGAATCGAAGATTCTATATTTTGTACAGTTTTTTCTACAACTACAATACGGTTGAATTATAATACAGTCTGATGTCACAAAAATACTGGATACTTAGTCACAAAGTATGCGAAATCTTATGTGTATTGACAAATCTCACTTTAACGATTTCTATGATACTATAACATTTTTTCATCATGAGAAACTTTATACAGAATGTACAATAAAAATGAGTTCACCAAAAATCGAGTGTAAACGGAACACAAACATTAACATTGGATGCTTTACAGAGGTTTGCATCAGAATCCTTGAAAGTGGAAATGAGCCTACCTCATATGTAACAGAAATGAAACGCATACAAATTCTTAAAACGGCATAGAACAGAGGTTGGATGTAAAAAATAAATGACCACCGTACGAAAAACTATTTAATGTAGATATTAGCGCTCATCTAAAAAATGATATTTGGAGACGACTCGATTTTTAGATCCCTCAAAAGTAATAGTTACAATGTGATATGTTTACGAGAATACATAAAAACAAAAATTGACTAGGTACAATTAAGTCTCACCCCATGTTTTTTCAGTCCTTTTATTTTTTGGCATTTTTGAATGATCATACTTAGAAATAAAGAAACCAGAAAATTACTTTATTTTGCTAATTATTTTGCTTTCAGTTGAACTAAACGTTTTATTTCTCCTTGAATGCACCACTAGATGGTACAAACGTGAGTGCATTTAGTAAAATCAGTGACTTTGCTTTGGTCTGGGCTGGATAGGAAACTACAAACTAACTGCATTGCAATGCGTAGAGTATTAGAGAAAATGAAGGCGAACCAAAGCAAGGTAGTATTTTTGAGTTGCAACATCATGCCGATGCTATTTGTCGAGGCAACTCGTTAGCCCACTGAAAATTGCTAACGATTGTAGATATGAAAGACAGAGCACGAAATAAAACAACGCACTATATATGTGTCGCAGACAATTAATAATCACCGGCAAATTGCAATCTACGTATTTGTGTTGACCGAAGTAATTGAAAAAACAGAGATTATGAAACGAAATAGAAAGGCCTGATAATTTTGCAAGGAATTCAAATAGACGTTTTTCTCTCTGTATTTATGCATGGGACAAGCTAGTGCGCGAGCGAGCGCGTGCACTGAAATCAGCGGCCCGAGTTGGGTTTGGTTAGGTCACGCAACTAAACTAACTTCCCGGCAAAGCGGGGAGTATCACCGGGATCGAAGGCGCTTCAAGCCCGAGTTAAGTTTGGTTAGGTCACGCAACTAAACTAACTTCCCGGCAAAGCGGGGAGTATCACCGGGGTCGAAGGCGCCTCAAGCCGGGTATGTGATGTCGAGGGATTATGCCATGGAGACATTGACAATGTCGATGCGAATTTTTGCAATCGGAAGATTCAATACATACACCGGTGCAAATTGCCAGCGATTGCTAACCGCCTGCGAAATACGCTCCTTTATCGAAATTTCATCAAATAGCATTTTTTTGTGCAGACTCATATACACACTTCTTGCTCACAAAATGTAACAAAGTTTATTCGAGTCAAATCTAGCCCTGAACTAATTTGGGTATTTTTTTTTACGATGAAAGAATTTTCCCATGATTTGACTTTTATTTGACGAAATTAGAGGTGTATTTTATCATAGGAGGAAGGAAAAGAATCTGGAAACAAGCAAGCAAGTATTCATTATTTCCCTTACAGAATGGATGTTTTCAACGCCTATTTTGAGCTACGTTGATGTGGTTTTGTTGCGAGTGAAAATTTACAACAGTTTGCAATATAAGCTGAACAAGTTAATCGCTTACTCATGAGCTGATTTTAGAATTTTCCATAGGTTTAACGTGTCATGCGTGAGTCTTAAATGAAAAAGTACACCATTTAGAGCCTAAATTCTTACTCTATCTCAAGGCTGGCTCACTGCCGGCAATGGATTTAAATCGTCTTCATCCAGAACGTTACTCCATTCCAACGGTGCAAAATTGGCTCAACTGATTGAAGTTATTAGAGGAATGTGCCTGATTTATTTTTACCCAAACTTGCGCTGATTTTTGCTCGTGATCAGAGGAAGAATCAGTCAAATTATGAGCTGTTTCAGAGAGTGGAAATCGAGGAGCTTGCCAAGAAAGGTGCTTTATCGAAAAATCGTGTTTGGGAAAAATTTATTTGAAGTTTTCAAAATTACTCTCCGTCCACCGACGGTGACTTAAATCAAAAATTAGATTCCAAGCTCCGATGTAAGTTACGTTCACTAGCCAGAAATTAATAATCGAAACTTCGCATGCATTTCTCTCAAACGCGAGTTCTCACAATGCGCCCTTTCTCAAGGATGCTTATCATTTCTTAATAATTACCTACGTTGGAAAAAAAACACATTGGATCTAGAGTCCAGACTCGTAAAAACTTTGACAATAGAAAAGTCTCTTGATTCAATCAGATTTAAGCTTAAATCAAGAACCAAGCCTCTTAATTTGAGCGGATTTCCTTTTGATTTAAGCTTAAATCTGATTGAATCAAGAGTCTTTTTTCTCGTCAATGTTTTCAAGAGTCTGGACTCTAGATCCAATATGTTTTTTTTTCCCGTGATTGCCTCGTAAAAAAACAATTTACGAGAGGAAATTTTGCAACGCCGAAACTCAGCTACGTTTTTTCGTGTGGGTAACGACAAAAAGTCAGATAAACAAAGAGGCTTAAACAAAGACGTTAGTAACTAGACTGGGGCGAGAGGCGCGAGGTGGGAGAGATACCGGGCGGACTAGAGATCGAGGTCTAAGAATTCTTCGGGCTGCTGGGCTCCGACTTGAGGGAATGGCTCCCGTTAACGAGGGGCGTGACGCTTATGTTGTTATTCCCAGAGAGGAGCGACTCGATACTGAAGGGGTTCAGCGGGCGTCGTTCCTTATCGATAGAGATCGACGTAGCGCTGAGGTCCATACTCGAGTTCTCCTCTTTGATGAGGTGTCTTTGGTAGGTGTCGCGGGTGACGCCCTCGTGTCTTTGGTAGGTGTCCCGGGTGACGTCACTGGGCACCCGGGGGACGTCGGACTCCTCGTTGTCGGCGTCGGCGTCGTCGTCTTCGTCGTCGGAGTCGTCCTCGTCCTCGTCGCCGACGACGTCGATCTCGATGTCCCGGTTCGTGTTGCTGCTCAGCTGGCTGCAGCAGGACGAGGAGTCCTCGTGCGAGATGTCCATGCTGCTCACGCTCATCCCGGTCATCGAGGACGTTTGCAAGTCGTCGCCACCACGCTTCCCTGAAACAGATAAATTGCAAACTTAGGTTTTCGATTCGAGATTGAATGGCGGAATAGTTCCCACCAGCGGGTTGATTATTGAAATTGGACGTATTTCTATCAAACGGAACTGAGAGCCAATTTGAGTTCCTTTGGAGGAATTTAGAATAGATCGTATTCGATACATCAAACGGGTGAGATTGTATCGATATCGATTGGTTCAAAACATAAACATAGCCTCAAAAGTAAATTCAGAAATGAAAGAACGGGTCTTTTGTAACAGATTTTTTAATCTTTTGAGTATCAAATGCCACTGCAAAGTGAAATTGTCAGGAAATTTCTCATTTTCAGCTTTTCCAACTTAAATTTGTACAGTTTGGTTTGAGGGTATGTTCTTTTGTTTTAAACCAAACGACATATCGAACCCGTATCGAATATGGTCTATCCCGGATAGCGCGTTCTGTCAAACGGACCTAAGTGCCATGGAAAAGCACTGCGAGTATAGGATGGATTAAGCCGGACGCCCGATTCCGCCGCCAATCCAATCCATCCAAGCCCCCTTCGACCTTCCTCACCCTATGGCGCTTAGGTCCGTTCGATAGAAATACGTCCAATTGATGGACAGGGTGATAGATATAAAAGACAGAGAGGCTATAAGGCGATCCTATTTCTGGAAGTGGGTGGTTGCAATAAACACAGGAGGTAGAGGTAAGTGTGAACTGACGAAAACTGACAAGAGATCCCACCGTTAGTCCATCATTATCACCCTTGGTATCTAAGAACCACCCGTTTCAACCAATAGAATCGCTTCATATACTCTCTGTGTCTTCTATTTCTATCACTTTTTTTTTTCAATTTTTTTTTTTTTTTTTCTATCAATTTCAATAATTAGCCCGCAGAGCTGCTGTGCTGACTAGAGGTAGCAAACGCTTTGAGAA
>NW_017547112.1:7466167-7562612 GCF_001854935.1 Bemisia tabaci | reverse complement strand
GGAGAAAAGAGCCCCCCCCCCCTTGCCTCTGGAAGATAAACTCCCATCAGATCTGCTGTATTATCCAGAGCAGCAAGTGCTATGAGTCAAAACTACGGTTCAAATTATTTATCGTATTAGTGATATTCCATATCGATGGCTAAAATTGGAAAACGTGTATCTCCATAACAACGTTTTAATATTTCTGACCACGTTTCATGGTTTGATTATTAGGAAGGTTATAGTCAGAATATCTTCTTGAGATCGTTTGTAAATTTGTTCAACTTACAGGGGAGGAAATCACAGAAAATTTCGAGAAAAATAGTTGTTTAGTTTTGCCCCTAATATTTTTCAATAGCTTGAGCTTCGATCTCAAGACTTAATTTCATTCGAATAGATTTGTCTTATACATCATGAACTGATAAAAAGACCCATAAAATTTATAAAAATCTGGTGAGAAAATATTACTTGGTTCTTTTTGTGGTTATCAACTTTGATTATTCCCATTAACTGCAATCTCTATTATCTCTGACATTGAAAAACTTTTCCATGGAAAATTGAACACTGAAAACATTTAATTGAAAAATCAACGTTTTCAATGTGACGCATTCCGACTTAGCGCTTATAAGTCATCGATTTGTAAGGTTCTTTTGTGTCGATCGATTCACGTCGATCGATTCACGTTTTCATTTTTCGATCCATTCATGTCGATCGAATCGATACGGGTGTTCTTAAATTAATTGTCGATCGAATCGGTGTCGATCGAATCACGTTTTCATTTTTCGATTGATTCATGTCGCTCGAATCGACGCTGGTTTTTTAACAATTTGTCGATCGATTCACGTTTTCATTTTTCGATCGATTCATGTCGATCGAATCGGTGTCGATCGATTCATGTCGATCGATTCACGTTTTCATTTTTCGATCGATTCATATCGATCGAATCCATACCCTCCTTATAGAGTGAAGGACGATTTCAAGTGTACGGATGCTTCAGAAACTTATTTGCGTATCTCTGAAAAATATATTGACTTACCATTATTTTGCTGTGCTTCCCACTCCCGCCTTAAAGTTTCAATATCGACATTGACACCTTTGGCAGCGAGCTTTCTTTGTTGCCGTTCGAGACTTTTCAGCAGTTTCTTCTGTCGCCTCTCTCTTTCCTTCCGCCTCAGTTCTTCGGCCGGGATAGGCTCGCCTGAACACGTCACTGGATGAGCATTATGCGCAGGCCTACCCGGTCCCTTCTTCGTGTGTTCCTTCTTACGCCATTTCGCCCGCCGATTTTGAAACCAGACCTGCAACAAAAAGTCAATTTACATACTGAGGGCGATCTGCGAGAAATACCTTCTATGCGCCTTACACTGAAAAAAAATTCTCGGCGTTTTTACCAAGGTCCGTTGGTAACTTTACCATCTCATTTTTTTTTACCAATTATTGGTAATTTTACCAAGACAGACAGGTAAACTTACCTAAAACCGGTATATTTACTGTTTTTTCAGGTAAGAATACCACTTTTATTGGTAATCAATTCCTGGTAACTTTGCCATTTTATCTCGGTAATTCTACCATGGTCGATAAAAAATATTGGCGTTTTTACCAAGGTCCAGTAAAATTCCCGAGAAAGTTCAATAATTTTACCGAGATTTCTTGGTAAAATTACCAATTTCATGAATGGTAACTTTACCAAGAAAAAACTGGGATCAAATAGAACCCTGAATTCTTGGTAATTTTACCCTTTTCTTGGTAAATACCCCGAGATTTTTTTTTCAGTGTACATTCTTGGGCATGATACTCGTAACACTTATACTTTGCACCTTCAAAGGCAATAGTATGCAATTTATGATACATCTTAACGTCTTGAGACTGGATAGGATGTTTTCCCTCGGTACAAAATTCGATACCTATCTGATTGTGAGTGAAATGCATGATTCTGAAATGTTTCAAACTCTCACATAGATACATTAACTTAAAACCGGCGGATTCGAGCCTATTCACGAGTACAGAGCTTTTAAATGAGTCGTTTGGTGCAGTGCGTGGATTGCAACCTCAAAATGTTCGCATTTGGTGCGGGAAAACAAGGATGGCACAAGTATTTTGGGGGGTAGGTAGGTATGATAATGATACATCGTGTTACTTTGTAAAAACACACATTCGATCCTTCATATTCATCTTTGTATGCACACATGCACATCCGACCCGCTTTGCTCTAAAATGTTTGCCCTCAATTTATTGTCAATCATTTCGAAATTGCTTCCGTAGTGAACTAAAAATTTGTCATTGGCACGACGCTCAAAACTTTACAAACCAAGCGGACGAAAAACACACTGTGAGATTAAGGGAACAAGAGAAGAATTAGAGATAAAAAGTGGGAGGACGCTTGATAGAGTGCAGGAGTAATTGATAATTCTTTTTGCGTGTAAGTCACAGAACATGTAAACATTACCTGCACAAAAAATAGGCGTCTAAAGATAATTATTTTACCTTCGGTGACCCTGAATCTTATTATTATTCTCGAACGATGAACACACCGATAAGCGGCTCACAAATACATGCCACGTTGATATCAGTCGGGCGCCTGCGATGAATTCGACTAAAAGTTTATCGAATTGGATAAAGACTAATACCTAGACCGAAGTCGATCGCTGATGTAGGTTTGTAGGTGTTTGATTATACTGTCCTCTTGATTTCATTGCTGTTCTTTTATTAAATTAATTGCAATTAGATCTTATGCCTTTCACGTGCAACTGCTAATCTTATCTTATCGAAATAGAAATTGAGAGTAAATCAGAAAATTAAAGAGTGTCCGTCCATTTCTCATTTCGTGAATATTGTGCTTCTATTCTTAAATTTCGGTCTAATTACTTTTTCTTCATATTTTTCATATCACTGGCTGAAAAAATTTTCCACTAGCGCTTTTCTTTCAACCTACAGAGCACTAACGGCTGGAAAATTTAACTCGCTTTTCTTTCATACTCGCATTCATTTCCCCAAAATTATGTGCGCCTTATCCTTACCCTTTAGAAAAAGAAAGCATTTTTTTTCGCTCATTTTAGAAAGACTGCATATGCTATACGTTCCCATTCGCAAATTGGTGCTACTATGGATGGACTAGAAATCTTAGTTTCTCATTGCAAAATTTAGTGCAATTATTCCAAGTTTAACATGGCAGAGTCAAGTTAATGGCAGTGTTGCAAAGATTGTGCAACCTTTTTTTGTACCGTAATAAGCACTAAGGACTCGTGCTTAAGCTAAAAATGAAAGTTCCAAACAGTGGCGTAACGGGCGCCCCCGCAGACCTTGCTATGCAGGGGGGGCCCAGGCGCCTAGGGGGCCCTCGGCCGCCCGAATTTTTTCTCTCTCTCTCTTTGATGCTCAGCTGTGGTTTCAAACTTTGGGCCTTTACTTGCCGAGATGGGGCTTCTTCCTCTAATTTTTATTGTTATAGCTCGGGGTTTTTCATACTTCTCTTGGGCTGTTCCTAACTTTTTGTTTGCTGGAGGGCCCCTGCCTTCCCATGTCCACTCAATGATTCCTAAATAATTTTCTCTTCTCTTGTCACTTTTCGTATTTCGGATTTTGGGAGGCCCAAGGAATCTAAAAGGTTTGGGGGCCCTTTGATTTTTGGGGCTGGGCTGAGCCTCCGACTTCCTTTAGATCCTTGATCCGAGGTTAGGAGCTCCATTTAATCGGGTACTTTTACGTTTTTATTTTTTTTTTTAAATTTATTTATTTGCGCAAACATGCAAGTGAATCAAATTCCACCTCAGAACATAATGTAAAAGTAGGCTAAATCCTTCACATACAATACGTACCTAAAGGTAAAAAGATATAAGCTATACTGTTATTTTGATTTTTTGGTGGTTAAGGCTGATTTTCTAAAAAATGTTCGTGCTGCGGGCCTAGACCATAAAAGAAAAAACGGGAAGGGGTGAGGGACGGAGAAGGGGGATAATTTTGGAATTATATCGACATGGGGGGCCCCTAGAAAAAAATTTTGCGGGGGGGCCCAGCGGAAGTCCGTTACGCCAGTGGTTCCAAAATTATTTTTCTCATACTCCCCCCTTACTTTTACTCAGCACAAAAATAAACCCGTTTAATCCTTCAGACTTACTACTTACAGGAGTTGTAGGACACATATTAAACAAATTTCCTGCGAAATTTTAATAAATTGGCCCTTCTATCCTAAATCTGTCCAGCATACGAGTGGTCAGATTATTTTACACGAGATATTGGACAAATCACTGTTTATTGAAATTTATTTCGCGTTAAAAACTTTGATAGTGCATTAAAAAAGCGATAATTTCAATTGATACTGGACGCTTTTATTTGTTTCAACTTTTCAGTACATGCCGACGGTCGGCGGTGGCAAAAACAGCCACTTTTCAATTTCCTAATCAGGTGAAGTATTTTCGAAATTTAAGTAGTAAATAGGTACTTTTTAGCACAAAAGTTTGTTAATTTGTTTGGTTGAAATAATGTTTTTTTTTTTTTAATTTTGTAAAAAATGATGGAGGACAAAAGAGAGAAAGTTAAAGTCACGGAAGGAAGAAAAAAGGCACAATATTTTCCGATGTTACGAAAACTTTGACTCTGCGATCAAGTTTGTTACTGAGCAGAAGCTGCATAATACAGACGTGAGTTTCACATGCTGTACTAAGAATAAGCGCACATTATGATTAAAGTTCCAATTTATTGTTGTAATGCAAGTTTGGGTCGCGGGTCAATTAGTGCTATACGGGGACTCGAATCACGCATGATGAAACTCTGCACGGATTGGATACCAGCCGATCACATTTTGGCTTAAGTTGGAAGGTAGGATTTCCATTCTAATTCACTCATTCATGTCATCTCAACGCCACCGAGGATTATTAAGATTATTTTGATCGTTGTCAAAGTCTTTCGGTAATATCTTCGTTTCTATCACACAAGAACGTAACTCAATTTCAATCTTGCCAAATTTTCCTGGGCAAATTTCACTTTTACCAGTAGAATTTTAGGAATTTCTAATGGGAAATTTCACTGATTTGTCTTCTAATCTCATGCAAAAATCAGACAAACTTTCAATAAAAATTGGGCAAGTAGATTCTTTTGAAAAATTGAACTGTTTGAGTCATTTTGCAACCTTGGAATTGAGTTACGTTACTTCTTTCGAGTAACTACGATATGTTCACTATGAAGTGCGCAGCAACTTAAATTAGAGTCCCTTTGTACTGAGAGTAAAGACAGTGCGAATCCATTTCTGATTGGTTCCTGTATTTTAGGCCTTCATAATGTCACGAACGGGAATAAAGATTACATTTTCACCAATTGCAAAAATTATAAACTGGAATGGACCGGGGAATTTGGGGCGTACGGCAAGGGACAAATGAAATGAGAGACGGAACGGTGACAGGAATTCGGGAATGGGTTGATCAAAGATTACGTAAAACGTCCGCTTTGTGTAATCTTTATTCCCGTTCGTGACATCTATAAGCCGCGTTGTCTCAACTCTCTCTATGAAGGGACTCTAACTGAATTGAATCAGTGAGAACGAAAACACACCAACTCGGTATCTGGAAAACGCTCAGTTTTCATCAAAGACGGTTAATTTTCATAAAGGTCATTGAAGTTAGCGTATCTGTTCCAACTTGGACCTTTATATTGTCCATAAGTCCTTGTCTTTCGGCAGCAAAAATCTTTTTCTTAGACTTACTTCTTCACCTAGCGTGCAGTTTTGTGTGTGTCTTGATTATTTTCATTTTTCCGAGTTGGTGTGTTTTCGTTCTCACTGATTCAATTATGTGGACACTCTGTACTTCCGTATCCGAACCAAACTCTGAAAATCAGCTCAAATTGCAGTATTTCATCATTTTCTCTCACGATAATCAAAGTAGCTTTTAAGTTCCCAAACGGAACGATCGAATGGCTCAATTCGCGAGGCTCAATCCTCTTATTAGATTGATTTTGACGAGGATGAGCACCACAATCCTACCCATTGAGCCACAATCAAGGAGTGAAAAAATGCAGGAATATCACACCTAATGATGGATATTTCATTTAAGCCACCAGGCGCGGCGAGGCACGTGAACAATGGTAACAGGTGTATAGGAAAGCGGAGCCGACTCGTCGAAAAGTGACGGAGCGAGAGAGAGGAGGCGCGAGACGGAAGAAGAGGAACGTGTCAAAATGGTGATTAGTTAGAAGAAGAATCGGCTTTTTACGCTGCGCTGCCGATTTTATATTTTATTAATTTAAAGCCCGCCTGATTTACATTGAATAGAGGGGGGTTTAGGGGGTGGAGCGGCAACGAGGTGCGGTTCACACGGGTCGCTAATCAGCGAGGTGCGAGAGAAACGCGCGGAGCGGGCTCTCGGGCGTCGAGCGTCAACCGAGCGACCAGTTGTAAACTAATAATAATAAATTGATTTATGTAAAAATGTCATAAGACTGATTACCGTCAGTCAACAAATGCTCCGAGCCAGAGAGACGCGGGCTTGGGCTCCTCGTATGCGTCCAAGCTCCGCACCTCGCTGTCTATCGGGATCGTAATGATTCCATCCAGCTGGCCGATTATTGAAATTGATAGACATAGAGGTAGACAAAGAAGACATAGAGAATATGGTGCGATCCCACTGGTTGTAACAAATGGTTGCTACAGACTAAGGGAGGAAATGATGGACTAGGGTCTCTCGTGAATTGCTGCTAAATAGTCTATTACTTATCTCCTCTGTCCATATTGCAACCATCCGCTTCCACCAATAGGTTCGCTCCATTTTCCCGTCATCTTCTTTGCCTATAGCTTTCTCTATCAATTTCAATAATTAGCTTGCTGGAGGACGCTAACAAGTCGCCTCTGCCGCATCATAGTTGAAATTGATAGACAAAGTGATAGACAAAGAAGACATAGATAACACGGTGTGGTCTCATTGGTTGTAACGGGTGGTTCTTATTAATGAAAAGAGAAAATTATGGACTGGGGTCTCTCGTGAATTGCTGCTAAATAGTCTATTACTTATCTCCTCTGTCCATTGCAACCCCCCGCTTCCACCAATAGGATAGCTCCATTTTCCCATCGTCTTCTTTGTCTATAGCTTTGTCTATCAAAATTAGCTTGTTGGAGGACGCTAAGCAAGTTGCCTCTGCCGCACCATCGGGCTAATCGTTGAAATTGATGGACATAGTGATAGACAAAGAAGGCATAGGGAATATGGTGCGATCCAATTAGTTGTAACGGGTGGTTGTTATAGACTAAGGGAGGAAATGATGGCATAACTCTACAGGGTCTCTCGTGAGTTGCGTTAGTTAGTCTATTACTTATCTCCTCAGTCCATTGCAACCACCCGCTTCCACCAATAGGATCGCTTTATCTTCAGTTTGTCTTCTTTGAATATATATCTTTGTCCGTCAACTTCAATAATCAGCTTGCTGGAGGACGCTGAGCTAGCTGTTTCTGTCGCACCACGGCAAAATATTGCACTTTTTCACTTTCAAGATACTTCGCGTTTAGACTTGTTTGTGATTAGAATTTATATCAGATTAAACCATGCCAAAAAATACTGAAAAGCCAGGGAAAAATCGAGGACTTTTATGGCAAAAATATCTAAAAAGTCGGGGAACTTTGAAATCCAAAAAAACTTGTCACCCTGCAAACAGCTATGGTCATGATAAATCTTGATTTAGCTTGTTTTTGCCGATAACAGTCTCGCAAAGTGCATTATTTGGCAACGCTGCCAGATGGGAAGTAATTAATAGGATACGATTTTTCCATATTTTCAAGTAAATTAAATGAGGAGATTCAAAAGAAGATCAAGTGTGTCCTTGCCGTTTAAGGCAGGCGAGTAATTGCCGCGTAGATACTTGAAAAGTCTCGGTTTTGTTTTTATATTTATTATCAATTTTCTCATTTCTTTTTTTTCAATTGTATTAAATACTCAAACCGCCCTATTTTCGTGCAACGATGACGCACGAATGCAATGAGCAACACGTTTTGTTCACACAACCGGAATAAATTAAGGCGCTCCGGCTTTTTCAATGGCTAGGTCTGGATGCAACTATTCGTGTTCTCGGGATGTGCGTATTGCATACTCACACGATTGCGGGCGTTCTGGCTTTCTTAAGCACAAAGTACGGCTAAAGTTGTTAGTTCTCAAGGGTTTTCCACATTGCATTTACAATTTTCTTCACCATGAAGTTCTTGGCAATCGGATGAGTCGTGTTGAACCATGGCAGCGTTGCAAAATTGTGCAAATTATCCACGAAAGCATCGCAGATGTCAAACCCGCAAATATTTAACTACCAGTAAGATTTCCGCTTTGGATCAGAGGACGAAGTGAGAATTTATTCATCATGATACACGTTTCCTCATCAAAATTTTTCATAGAACTCGATTTTTACGACGAAAATCAATTATATTAATTTCTGATCTAAGATATTACCATTTTTCGATGCGTGGATTCAAATTTTTCCGCTTATGGGCAAAACATGAATCTTCTTCAGTTGAATCACACAGAAGAAGTTACCATGGTAGTGTCTGCGGTATGAAAATATTTCAACCTCAATATTGGCCCATTTCATTAGATTTAATACTACAAGAGATTATAATCGCAACGCAGAAAGCCCTTATGAACTAACAACCGGAGCCATACGTTGTGCTTCAGAAGGCCAAAGCGCCTACAATCATTTGTGCATGCAACACAGACATCCCAAGAACACGAACAATTGCATCCAGACCTAGCCATTAAAAAACCGGTGCGCCTTAATTTTTTCCAGTTATTAGAACAAAATGTGTGATTGTTGCACGAAGATGGGACAGGTTGAGGAGTTACTCAAATTTGGAAGCTGCAGCTATGTCTAATCAGATATCGTAAATATGACCTATGTGTTTTTCGCGTGAATTCTCTGGTGTAATCGATGCGAATGTTCATTTTTGTCACAATTAGTCTCAAAGATCTATAGGACCGATTTTCAGAATGTTTGCCGTTATCCACGAGACAGTCTCAAGATGAGCTCATTTTATTTAGACTAGCTAGGGCACGCGAAAAATGCTTCAGAGAGGAAAAACTCTCTCTGGGGGTTGGGCCGTGTGGCGGCTAGGGGGCAATTCCATAGTTCCTGAGCAATATTACAGACCTTAAATTAACAACCGCTTTCCTGAGTGCAGCTATTTGTGTACCTATGCCCAGATCTAAAAAGTAACGAAACAGAAGCCCCCATTATAGAATCGCTTAATCGGTTTCTGTTATACCTTCATCTTAATCAATTTCGACTAAATTACCCTTTGTTACGCTGCCCGATTCTCAAACGGATCCCATTAAAAAAATTGAAATTAACTCACGGCGACTCTGGATTCCTTAAGGTCCAATCGGAGAGCCAGCGCCTCCCTCATGAAGACATCTGGATAATGGCTGGCCAAGAAGGCTCTCTCGAGCTCCTCCAACTGCCAGCTGTTGAAGTTTGTCCTCGATCGCCGACGCTTGCTGGACATATCCTCCGGGCTCTCCCCATCTGTAACACATTAACGGAAATCGATTTTTATTACGCCTTTAACACCCGTTTAAAGAATTTCACACATTACCCACTTTGAAGCACGGATCTTAAATTTCATCTGCTCCGCGCGCCATTCATCATCTCCCGGACAGATGAATTAACCGCCCGAGGACCGCCCAACGTGAGCTCCGAACCAGAGGCTAATTTGAATGTTCGCGCGGGTTTGCGGTATGCCGCGATGATGAAAAACGACGTATGAGCCTTTGGACGTTGCCAAATCTAATTTGATTACATGTGAATTTTCTGAGAAACGTGTCATATTTGGACGTATTTCTATCAAACGGAACTAAGCGCCAATTTGAGTTCCTTTTTGAAGAATTTAGAATCCCGGATAGCACGTTCTATCAAACGGACCTAAGCGCCATGGAAAAGCATTGCGATTATAGGACGGAATAAGGCGGACGCCCGATTCCGCCGTCAATCCAAGCCCCCCTCTACCTTCCTCACCCTATGGCGCTTAGGTCCGTTTGATAGAAATACGTCCATTTTTCTTTTAATTTTTCAGAGAGGCTTTTCCGCATTATGATGGAAAATATCTGAGAATTCTAAGAAAAACTAACAACACAATTTTTTAATGTACGAGTTTTACGGAGAATATTTGGAAGCGCATTCGAAAGTTTATAAGGCGTTTGTCCTCAGCAAAGGAAGGTCTCCTTTGAATATAAGTTATTTGTCGGCGTAACTCTATAATACCAGGAAGAGGAAAGTATTGATAGGATGAGCTTCTTTTATGAATAGTCCTGTATTAAGCAATGATTGGCTCAATTTGCTTTGCTCTCGCAAGACGAAGTTCGATAATTAAGCACATGGATGGGTAAAGTCGAAAAATGCATGTCTCTACTGCTACCTTTAAAAATCTCGATTATGTTCCCTTTTTCTCAGAAGAAATCTATAATCGATGATATGTCTGCTCGAAATTTTCTGTGAATATATTTGAACAAACAGAAACAAATTTACAGAGAACTTAAGAACAAACTTCGTTTTTTGGTATCATTTTTTTCCCCTGGACGTTGTTTCGCTAAAACAAGCAAAAGCGCATTTGAAAATAATCTAGAGTTAGAGCAATTGTACTTTTACAGATGCAGATCGAAAATTATTTATTGAAATTTCCCCTTGTATTGTTTTTTTTTTGTCTACTGACTTGCTTTTAAGCACGATGATTTTATTCTTATGAAGATATAAGTAGGACCACACTTTTATTTTATATGTAGTAGAACGCAAAACATTTTCCTTACAAAGGCTCAAAATAGTTACGTAACTGTGGGATGATTCAGGGCAAAATGGTTTTTCTCATCAAGAGAACGCGGCGATTGAATCATTCGCAGAAAATCCATCAAATGCGATCGCGAGACGAATGAGCGAGTCAACAGCCATCTCGCGAAGCGTCTTGGCCAATATTTGCTACCGACGTCGACACAGGATTTGCCAGTAACTTGCCACGCTGCTAATACCTACCATAGCTCGATAATTGAATTTTAATGTGGTGGCAAATGCATCCGATGAAGAGTCTGAAGACCTTGCCCTGGTCTGCCCTGCACCCAATCGTAAACTGGGATGCGCATGCATTGTGCTGCCGTGCTAAGGAAAAACGCCGTATGAACCTTAAGGCGTTGTCAAATTTCCTCTGATAAAACGCGAATTTTCTGGTAAATTTATGAATATTTTCCTCCCAATTTTTCAGATAATAGTTCGCAATTTTACCTTAAGACTCTGAAAATTTAAAGGAAAAATATTCATCATTTTCCTAAAAAATAGACATTTTATCGAAGGAAATTTGGTAACTCTCGAATGTTCATACGGCGTTCTTCCTTAGCACGGCAGTGTGTTGCTGGGTCGTCTCAGCGAATCCGCTAGAGTTGTTGGTGTGAGAAAACGTCGCTTGGCTATCAAAAGGGAGTAACTATAATTTATGATAAGCCCGAGAAAGCATTGAGTTATATGGACAACAAGGCGCATCGTTGAGTGTAGTTACGCCCTTATGTCAGGAAAGCGACGAAGCGGCATTTGTAAGGATCAATCAAAGCTTATTTGCTTGGTGAAGAGGCATCCGCATTTCTTACACCTACTCATTAACCACTGCTTTAATTACTCGTATTTATTACTAATTCACTGTGCGGATGACGTCACAAAATGTGTCATTTTATAAGCCCGATAGATTACAGTTTTCAGTAGTCAGACATTAATGGGCCATTATTTCAATGGCTACGAACACGGTTAAAAATAATTGAATCGGTGAGAATGAAAACACACCAACTCACCAGTTTCCGCCTATAGGATCGCTTCTTACTCTCTATGTCTTCTTTGTCTATCGCTTTGTCTATCAGTTTCAATAATCGGCCCGCTGGCTTGGTTAGGAGTCTTACGAAAAAAATACTTGAAAGCACTATAATATCAGAGGAAAAATTGCTTTGCAAAAATGTTGAAAGTGCACTGACAAGGGATCATATGGGCGCCACGCATAGTCATATAAGTGCCCACACAGGTCTCATTGTAATGCTCACAATGAGACCCATACCCATGGCGCACAGTGGATTGAGTCAATTAGAGAGGTTGGACATGAAATTTTTTACTAAAATTACAAATTTTGATGTTTATTTCGTCACATTTTAAACTTGAAGGGGTGCTGCCAGGAGAAAATTTCACGAGGAAACCAATGACACCACTTTCAGAACCTCAAAGTTTTGTATGAATGGAGCTATAAGCGTTTAAATTTTCCGAATTGTGTCCGACCTCTCCCATTGACTCGGTCCACTGTGTGGCGCGCGGAGGGGTAGCTAAGTCAAGCGTGAGAATGCCACTTTGTCACGCCATTTGTGCACCGGATGTGGTCGTTCGCTGTCGAGAAAATTCTCAATCTTCAGGAGCGCCCTTTAAATCTCAATTAAAGGATAATTAACCACGCAGTTTCATGTAAGGCTTTCCATTGTAATTTCCATTTAAATTACAACTCGCGGAGCTAATAGAAAGTAAAACTGACGATATTAACACGTCCGCGTAAAATATATGCTCCTGTCTTTCATCTCGCCTTCGATGCAGACCTGAAACATGCCGCAGTTCACGATATTGTGCGTCCGAGGGAACGAAACGATTTTAGAGGTGTAAAATAAAAATGACTACAACTTTGAGGACAAGCACAGCGTTTAATGCTATCAGTTCGTATAATGTAATCTCATTTTTAGTGTTGGAAGCGAACGGTTTTTCAAAATAATTGAAAAAGATATATCAACCATGGATCAGTTGCAATTTTTATACACTTATTGTTCGAAAAATGCGTACTTAGTCAGCAATAACAAAATAAACTCAAATGTGTTAATTCTGCGCAAAAAATTATACAGGATGAAAAAAATGTATTTTCGGTTATCAATGTAAACACTTTTCAATGTTTAAAAGAACATTGGATCAATGTCTTGAATCATAATTTGCCTTATTGATATTGTTATCAGCGATTTAAGTGATTTGTTCCTATGATTGCGGCAATATCGCCGCTTTTCACAGTGGTATCTTAAATTTCCCAATTTTGTCCTCAAACTTTGAACTGCTACCAAAGGATCAGTTTTTTTTTTTTAAATAATGCGGTGTCTGTTCCCGGCACTAATTGCACATTTCACAATTAGGAATTACTAATTCTAACTCGTCCATACAAATATCTATGCATACGAAAAGGAATGTCATAGATCAGTTGTTTTTGAAATAAGCAAGAAGCAATAGCTCGCTTACAGCAAAATGAAGTCCAATTAACCCGTTCAAGTCTTGGTATATTCATCTCATCCCTCATCTCCTACATTTGAATCAGTGAGGACGAAAACACACCAACTCGGAAAAATGAAAATAATCAATACACGCTAAAAACTGCACAGTAGGTGAAGAAGTTACTTCAAGAAAAAGATTTTTGCTGTTGAAAGACACGTACTTGTGGACACTTTAAAGGTCCAAGTTAGGATAGATGCACTAACTTCAATGATCTTTATGTAAATTAACTGTTTATAATGAAAATTGAGTATTTTCGAGTTACCGAGTTGGTGTGTTTTCGTTCTCACTGATTCATTTGACTCTGACACATATAACATTTCTTGTAGAGCGTGCAACAGGGGGTAGCGAGGTTAAAGCACGAAAATGGAGCACGCTTGATGGCGGCTATAAGGAGAAGGAAAAGAAATCATAAACGGATGAAAAACTGCTTTCATCCGAGATTAGATTTATTTTCGGCGGGGAGAGGAGCGGCATTTTCTATTAACCCGCACGCGTTCGGGAGCGGGAGACAGTTTTCGCCCTTTCCATCCCTGCTCACGGTTCATATCCATAATTTTCGATGCTACCGACCAGGGTCTCTCAATTAGGCGCTGCCTCCGAGCGCTCATCCCTCCCGGATAACGACTCGACCCGAACCGATATAAATCTGTGAAATTGTTTTCCGTCGTAAAGATAGTTTCACTGAAATATTGAAACGCTGAGATACATCTGGAATCTCGTCCGAGTTCAATTCACTTGCAGTCTGTACCGCCGAGGACGATAAATAAAGCGAGAACTGATTCACTGCCGTCCATCTTGTATTCATAGAGTGCGGGGACTCCTCATATTTCAGAGGGTCGAAAAAATAATACGTTGGGGAATGTGCCATTGAATGTCACGCGCTTTAAAACAATGGACCACTAGACAAGGTACGAATTTAAGCAATCTGATACATGTTTCTTAACCAGAATTTCACGTAAAACACGATTAGCGCAACGAGTATTACTGAAACGAACTCCTAACTAAGATATCAACGTTTTTATTTCACATTGGTTACGAGGAATTTGAACTTCCCGCTCACAAGAAACTCTCTACGTGAGTCAAATCGCGCTACAACGGGCTCAGCAAGATTCTCAATCGAGCAATGTTCATTTCCCACCAGGTGTTGTTCAAACTATAAGCAATTTGCTATAGCTGAGCCGAAGCAACAGAATTGATTGATGAGGTTGCCAGATTTTTAAATCGCAGATACTGTATAACGTTTAGCGCGCGATGTGAATCACGTAGAGCATTGAGTTTTCATGACCGGGTGGTTTGAATTCACGCATCAGAATCATTAAATATCTTCGTATGGAGTTGATTTCGGTAATTTTCGTCGTGCGTATCGTTCTCGTCATTTCAGTAAAAATTTCCAATTTTTGAGCGGTTTCATGACGTCTTTTGAGCGTCTTTTGGCACGTGGATCCTTCACAGCTGTAGAATGAATAAGCTTATCTTTAGAAAAGTTGGTTTATCTCTATTAAATCTCATCAACAATTTATGAGCCCTGTTAAATTTAATTCGATATGGTGTAACCTGTCAAATCGATGCGAGAATCCATCTCTCTTTCTCGGGAAAAAAAAAAAAAATAATAAAAATTGAGGATATGAGCGATCAAAGATTGGCTTCCGATTCGATCCAGATGGGTCCCTGATTCGGGGGCCAATGATGATCCAATCAAGATCCAATCATATAATCAGCTCTTGACTTATTTCACCAAGAAGAAGCTCCCCTTTAAATTTAGCCTAACAGTTCAGCGTACAATTTCATTTTTTTTTTCGGTTGTGCACCGTCCCGTAATTTATCGTTTCTTCGACATAAGGCGCCACTCAATTTTCACGTTAGCTCTGAAAAGTAAAGCTTCATATGCAAAATAGAGCTCATCTCTAAAAGCAGTTACGCAGTTCCATTCCAACTCGACGATCCATTTCTGCCGCGAACCGCGAGAGGCAAAAAAAAGTAAAAAAAACCGATAGGTGGAATGACACGGAAAAGAGGAAGAATAAACGGGACGAATTTGAATATTTCGCCGATAAAGCGCGGCGGCGAGCATCAAGCATTCGCCGCGCGGCGTCGCCCATAATGACTTGTTTCACCTACTAATTTATCAATAAATTACCCGAGCTTCCAATTCTTTTTAATCAATCTTGATTTACCCTTTAAACTAAAGCGTGTTGCGACGAAGACTCATTTACTGGGAGAGCGGATCGGCCCGTCTGTGTGATCCTCGGGCGTTTCGCGCCAACGGGAAGGGGAGGGAGGGGGAGAGGGGACTTGAACGCCGAGAGAGACGACTACCTACTTAGGTAGAGAGCCCATTATGGTAGAGGTGGAGGTGTGAAACGGATTTTCAATTTAAGATGAGTTATAATTTTGTGTGGACCTTCTTTCAATTTTAAACTATTGGATACCCGGTTTGAGTTTTACAGCTTTTCTCTGGGGTTGCTCCTGAGTTGAGCATATTCATTCACTGGAAAAAAACCACATTGGATCTAGAGTCCAGATTCTTGAAAACATTGACAAGAAAAAGGACTCTTGATTCAATCAGATTAAAGCTTAAATCAAAAGGAAATCCGCTCAAATTAAGAGGCTTTGTTCTTGATTTAAGCTTAAATCTGATAGAATCAAGAGTATTTTTTCTTGTCGATGTTTTTAAGAGTCTGGACTCTAGATCCAATGCGTTTTTTTTCCAGTGCTCGAAACAGAGCGAGAGTAGCTACACGCCGCACGTCGAAGATCGAAACAGAATATTTGCCAAGTGTCTGTGCAAATAGTCAGTTTTCCTATCTTACATTGGAATTTGGAATATTTTCCTGGCATTATCGGCGATACGTCATTCGTCCGAAAAACAAGCAAATCTGCTCATGCTCGGCTGGCCGACGTGATCGAATTTCCATGTTGCGAATATATTCCGGAGTATACGTTCGCGCAAATATGGGTACATGGAGTGCAAAAATCCGTGAAGATATCAATTCATGGAGAAAATTATTCTCATATTATATATTCTTGTGTCGGGCACCCAGCCGGGATTTCCAACTTCATTGTCATTCCGTGTGTACGAGGAGCGTTGAGGGTCCACACCTCAAGCCATCGCGCCTTCAATTTTGCAGACGCAACACGGACATCCATCAAGTACGAATAGTTGTATCTCTGCGCCGTCATCAACGCGCTTCCATTCCTTTCCTCTGTTTCCACTTCCCACGTTGTGTTTGTTTCCATCTGTCTTATTTGTTTTATTTGTATTGGTGCTTCAAGGGCTACGTTAGATACACCGCCGAAGTTAGGAGAGACGTAATCCAGTCTCGCTTTTTGACTTTTCTCCCGAATCTGAGCGACCCCGACACCTCATTGCTAGCATAAAGCGGAGCATTGCGAGTTCACGCCACACGCTATCGCGCCTTCAATTTTGCAGACGCAACACGGACATCCATCAAGTACGAATAGTTGTATCTCTGCGCCGTCATTAACTTGCGCCAATTCTCCCTTCTATTTCCCTGTTGTGTTTGTTTCCGTTTGCGTTATTTGTAGTGGCACTTCTAAGGCTACGTGAGCGACGCAGCCGAAAATAGGAGAGACGTAATCGGATCTCCTTTTTTAACTTTTCCTCCGAAATCGAGTGACAATTTAATGGCAGCATAAAGCGGAGCATTGTGAGCATGATCTTATTTTATTTCATTTTTGGCAAGGTAAAATGCTGTGTATAAGTAGCTAAACTTTTTCCGTTAGATTCTGGGTCATTTTAATGTTTTTTTTTTTAGCGATTTGAGCGCACTTACAATTGAAAATATTGACATTTAGAATAATGGGCCTGTTGCATGCAAGAGATGCAGCCGTGCGAATAGACTTTTAAGAGGTTAAATGAAACGAAAATTACGATGGTCACATTAAAAAAGTCTGAAATTCACTCCTTACTGCGCAATTTGCGTTGTTAGGAACGCGTTTTTTCAAATTTCCCGCGTATGGGGGCAGTTTTCTTACGGAAACAATTAACGGCAACTCGCGGCTATTTCCGGTCAACTAAAACTGACAACATAACCTAAAAATCGGAGCTCGTGATTTCGAGAAATGAAATGTAGAAGGATTGCGATGGATATTTAAAAGTTGATCGATTTGGTTACCGCATAAAGCGTATATGGACCACTCTAAGAGATCACGTTGGGTTTGTAAACAAACTGAAGGAAAAAATAACAACAACAACAATGACTCGGCATCTTCCGGAAATCACTGAGCCCGCCGTTTACTCGTTTCCGGTGATTAGAAAACTGCCCCCAGACGCGGGAAATTTGAAAAAGCGCGTTCCTAACATTGCAAATTGCGCAGTAAGGAATGTATTTCAGACTTTTTTAATGTGACCATCGTAATTTTCGTGTCATTTTACCTCTAAAAAGTCTATTCGCGCGGCTGTATCTCTTGCATGCAACAGGCCCATTCAAAATTAGATTGGCATTATGTGATGAATTTTGTATAAAAAATGTCCACCTAATGACTTTTCCACCTTCAAATTTCTAAAAATTGGTAAACAGTGCGTTACGCAAGGCAGTCTTGAGGTTCCTTAGCTCCCTGTAAAGCATCTGTGAGGCAATCTCAGACCACCCCGCCTCCTCCCTAGATCGTTACGTATGTCATGGACGGACCCACATGCAATGCATCGATCTCATCATATATTTGAACAGAAACTTATATTTTGACATATTTTAATCAAAAGAAACTATATCCATTTTGGCATGAGCTCTAAAATGCATAAGGATACATGCACGGTAGGGCTCATGTCAGAATGTAATGGTTCATTTTGATTCAAAGACGTCAATTTGAATGAATGCCGGAGAGAAATACTGCCGTGCTAAGTGAGTACGCCGTATGAGCCAGGAGGTCTTGCCAAATTTCCTTATTCGACAAATCACGAATTTCAGGAAAATCTGTGAATATTTCTCCTTCAACTTTTCACAGGATTTCGTCCGGAATTTCAACTTAAAAGACTGAAAATTTCAAGAAAAAATATTCATAACTTTCCTCAGAAATGAATGTTTTGTAGGACGGAATCTGGCAACTCTCGAATATTCATGCGGCGTTTTTCCTTAGCACGGCAGAACACATGCTAGACAGTGGCATGCCGTGCTTTGCGATATGTCGATTGTTATGCCCTTTAAACCTATGGAAAAGGATCGATTAACAGGGTGTTCGCAGCGAACACCTTAGTGATCGATTCTTTACGATAGGTTTAAATGGCGTAACAATCGATATATCGCGATTCACGCCACGCCACAGACGCTAGATTCATCTTTTTATCATCGGAAATGATACAGCCAACTGATATATATTTAAATGGAGAGAGAGGAAGCTGAGGGATAGGAATCATTTATCCCTGAAGACAAGAGGCTTTCCTCGGCGACGCACGGATGATCGGTTAACAACCATGGAACACCGGGCGGAATCCAAATAGATACATCGAGGATATTAGGTGTGTAGACAGGTAGCCGAACAGAACGGGAACACAACCCGGATTTCGAGCAATTTGTTTCCACCGCCCGGGCCGCGGCCGCCACGATATCTTAATTATAGAGCTCTTTTCCCGATTTTCGGTTTCATCGTCATCCTAAATTAAGTGTTCTTAAAACCTCGCCCCGCTGCCGAGAGGCGATTCGTCGAATCCTCGAGTAGTTATTTAATTGAACTTCCTCCCTTCGGGACCCAGCGCGCTCCTCCGTGACTGTGACACTCCTGGGAAGCAGACCTTTGGAGGCTCGAAAGGTTCATATTCAGGTTTCATTCATTTCGTATTGTTTACAAACAAAGAGGAGTTGTTTCGCTGATTAAAAAGGTAAAGGTGCGTGATGGAAGTCGGAGTGATCAGTGGCGTGGCGTGAATGATCGACTATCGATATTACCCCATTTGAATCCGCGGTAAAGAATCGATTATTAAGGTGTTCGCTGCGAACACCCTATTAATCGATCCTTTTCCGTAGGTTCAAATGGTAGATTAATCGATACATCGCAAAGCACGCCACGCTACTGAGTGATAAATGATTTCAGAGCTCTGTTTTTATAAAAGAAAATTCCCCGGAATACACTTTGAAAATCATCCACTCCGGAAATGAAAATTCCCCTAATCATCTCGATCTCTTGTCACGGATCGAGGTTAGAAATAGAGAGGTTTCAGTTTCAGCAAAATGGTGCCTTAAATACCTTTAAATTTCACATGGGAAAGTGAATATGCACGGGGGGAAAATGACGTATATACCCACATTCTTAGCTGATTTTTAGTCCTCCCTTGAAAATGGTGGAACAATCATATTTTTGGTACATCAGTCGATATAATTTTGAGCCAGAGTCGAACGTAGAAACTTTTCTTGGCTACAAATTGATTGGCTTCAGAATTTACACCTTTTGATAGAATTAGAGGTCAAACATAAACCTGGGTAATTCGGTGAAAGTTTCAGGGATAACAACATTTTTTAGATGGGTCAATGCTCATGAGGGATCAAATTCAAGGCTTTATTGGAGCTTAAGGTCTGATTATGTAACAAACTCTCAAACAAGCGCATATTTTTTCGGTGAACTCATTTAGAAAAAAAAACCGTAAAAGGACAATTTAACTACCAGTGATGCATCAGTCTTAAATCAAGGTTTCGAAAGGTTCTCTTTATCTTCATTTGATCCTTTTAGCAATATGCTGCACAATTTCAGCTATAGGCACTCGCGGACATATTTTGTGCAAAATATCAGTCTCATTGAAATAATAAATGCCCAAGCATTTGACACCTCACTTTTTGAAGGGTTACAATGGACGACATTGAGTATTGCATGTTTAGTTGAAATATATTTCATAATATGAGGATTGAAGTGTTGGCGGTCTGTCAAAATGTGTATTAATCGAACCACCAAACCAATATTGCTAAAAGCTTCTGATTTCCTCGAGCTCGATTGATTCTCAAAGAAGCTTAAATATTTAGCTGATGGACAGAATGAGAGGCGATTTTGTTGGTCCACAGTCGATCCTACTAAAAATAGAGGCAGAGAGAAGGAGAGGGAAAGGTTTATTAATTAATCGATTTTTTCCGTGTTGCCGGCGGTTCTTTGTTGTGGCCGTCGGATCGACAAGCCGTAAATAGGTGCCTCTGACCTAAACGAAAACTACTGGTCAGACTCCAAGGCTCAACTTGCGGATCGAATCCACTCAGAAGCGTGGTACGCCACACAGTGGATCGAGTCAATACACGGAAAAAAAATTTAATGTTGCTCCAGCATTTATAATGTTAAAAAAATGTGCTACAAGTGTAATTCTGATTTTACAAAAAAAAAGAAAAAAAAAAAAAAAAAAAAAAAAAAAAAATAAAAAAAATAAAAAAAAAAAATGCTAGATTAACTACGTCCGCAGTTAAATGAACAAATTCAATGTTAAGGAATCGTTTTTTTAAATGTAAAATCAACATTTGATACTTGTCGCACATCTTTTAACAGTACAAAATCTAAACCAACATTCAATTCTTTTCCATGCGGACAAAGTTTGGAAACTTGAGATGCTTATAACTCCGTTTATACAAAACTTGGAGGTTCTAAAAGTGATTTCATTGGTTTCCTCATGAAATTTTCCTCCATGAGCACCCCTTGAACTTTAAAATGTGAAGAAATACACATCAAAATTTGCCAAAGATTTCATGTCCGACCTCTCTAAATGATTCGACCCACTGCGCGACACGTCTCCCTTCATCCTCCTAATTCCACCTGGCTCTAAATCAGATTGATTTAATCGGTGGAAAAAAATTAATAAGCTCGATTAAGGATATATAGGAGCGAGGCCTCGATTTCGTAGATAATTATTTATTAATTTGGAAGCGGGTCAAAACTCAACTCAAAAACGAAATAGAATAAAGGTAGGCGCTACGCAATACCGTCGCCCCTCCGACATAAACGCGTAACTGCACTCTGCAATGAACCCTATCGTTCATATAACTCAATGCTTTGCCAGGCTCATCTCAATATTTAGTTACGCCCTATTGTCAGCCGTGTCGAAGCGGGAGCGCTCGGGGTGATATGAAAAGGATGAAAAGAAACCCGTCCCGAGCGTGTGTTGCGAGGAGCGCGATAGATATAACAAGATCGAATTGCCTGCGTTTGGAAACAACAATTATGTTAATTATATTTCAGGAGTCACGCCCCGACCAGTTTTGAGGTAGAAATTGATTCTCTTCGAAGAATTGAGACGTCAGGGCTCTGCGGCCTCGGGACTCAGGAGTTCTCGAGCCCGACCCCTCCGAGGGGAGATTTTTCAGGTATATAAATCACAAACCTGATTATAACCTTAACGCGGAGTGCCGCTCTAAACAGAGGCCGCGAAACCCGACTGACGTTTACATGCATGTACACGAAATATAAACGTATGTAGCCTACATGCGTATCCCTGGTGGGGCGCGTTCTTTATCCAGGCGCTGTTGCGAACTTGATTTTTGATTGGCGTTCCTGGCTCTTCGAGATATGGTAAAATTTGACCCTATGAGGACAATACTGCCGTGGTAAGGAAAAACGCCGTATGACCCTTTAAGCGTTGCCACATTTCCTTCAATAAAATAGGTATTTATTGGAGAAGTTTCAAATATTTTTTCACCAAATGTTCAGTCAATTTTGTTCGCACTTTAATCTAAAATCTCCGAAAATTTCGAGGAAAAATACGCATAAATTTCGTCATAAATACCTGTTTTATCCGGAGAAATTTGGCAACTCTCAAATGTTCATACGGCGTTCTTCCTTGGCACGGCAGAATATGGGTCGCATTTAGCAAAAAGGAACCAGCGTGATTATAGTGCTTTCAAAATCGTGCAACTTCTATTTTTCTTTTAAAAATACCTGGTATATTTACGGTGCTAAAATTTACAAAGTTATTATCCTTTAAAATTTACAAGTTTTTGGTGGGAAGGAATAACTTTTTGCTATTCTGTTAGATTTTTTTAGATAATTATGAAGAGGCACCATTTTTATAACACTGCAATCGCACTGGTTCATTTCTGCCAAATGTGATCCATATGACGTGCATGGAATAATCTCACTTGTGCAGTGTACACGTTAAATTAAGCAAGAGCGAAACTGTACAGTCCCTCGTTGCAGAGGCGACGATCTCACATCGGTCATTGCGAATTTTCCTTAATTATCCTCTTCAAAAGTCTAATAGAAACTGCAGCGTCATTGTGGCAAGATGAAAAGTAATCAGGACTTTTGAGGTGAAAATTTGTCATGTTTTACTCAGAAAGATTAAGCTAAATGTATCGACTTGTATTCAAATGATTTGATCCATGAATCAATAGCTAAGAGCCTTTTTCTTCCTTTTACAATCATAGTTGAAAAGGAGACGCTAGAACTTAATTGAATGCATTTATTTAATCACGTTAAAAGGTCAAAGAACACGCTGATCGGGCAATTGAAATAAATGATAGCTTTACCCCACGCACACCATTCAAACTGTTGTGATGACCGATACAGCATGATAATTCCAAACTTAAATAAGTTAGTTCATTCTGCATTGCGTATTTTCTTCTTCAATTATTGAGAGTATATATTCAGAGGTTTAGCGACTAAACTGAAAGATTTGCCCGAAAATTGATACCTTTTTTTGCCTCACTGCATGGAGTGGGAGAACCTTAACATCATTTTGGCTTAACTTGGGCCTATAAAGTATCAAGAATGGAGTGTGGAGAGGGACTTATCACGAGTGTATGCTATCTTTAGGAAGTCTAAGAGCTTTTAGTTAAGAGTCTTTTTTCTCTACTTTTTAACCAAATTCCAAAAAAACCTTCCGAAAAATCTCACTCATGATCCCCTAGTTTCCTACCCCCAGACTTAGGTGACCTTCAACTGAGATCATCAAGCTCAGGTCACCTGGCCGATAATGGAACACAGGGGGGAGGGGGTTGTCACTGATTACGCCGTCAGAAAAAATACACTACCATAAAAAAATACCACATGTTTAGATTCGCAATTTCAATGACTTTTTTTTCTTTAAAAAAAAATAATAAATAAATAGATAAACACTGGGAAAAAACACATTGGATCTAGAGTCCAGACTCTTGAAAACATTGACAAGAAAAATGACTCTTGATTCAAGCAGATTTAAGCTTAAATAAAAAAGAAATCTGCTCAAATTAAGAGGCTTGGTTCTTGATTTAAGCTTAAATCCGATTGAATCAAGAGTATTTATTCTTGTCGATGTTTTTAAAAGTCTGAACTCTAGATCCAATGTGTTTTTTTCCAGTGAAATACGATTTTGATCTTACCTGTTACCACTTTAAACAGCTTCCCTAAAAATTTTCACTCGCAAATAATGGTTCTTTTTCACGCGGGTGTATTGCGCTCAGCCGTCAGTTCTTAAGAAATGTATCTCATAGTCGGGGTAATTCTCTTCTGAGAATGCCTTCAAAGCCTCCCGCTGTAGCAAATCAGGGTAATTGAATCCATTATTTACCGAAATATTGGTCAACTGACCACCGTGACGCGGAACGAGAGTAAATAAGAGGCAGCGAAACGAGAAGCAAATTTCTTTTCGTTTAAATTCAATGATAGTGTTTATTTTCACTTAGGAATGACGCATTAGAGAACAATGAGCCCTTCGGGTGCAGAGCGCCGATGGCCATTGGCCTAATGTTGTGTAACGCAATTATGGAAATCAAGGAACCATGCACTTCATGCCGAGATAGACCGGTGGTTAAGTACGCCTCTCTGTACTGCCGCGCTAGGTAAAAACGCCTTAAGAACATTGGGCGTCGCCAAATTGTTTCTGATAAACCGTAAATTCTTTCGAAACTTTATATGTACTTTCCTGTACATTTTTTGAAGAAATTTTCTCACGATTCAATCTAAAATGTCTCGGAATTCAAATTGACAAAATATTCATAACTTTTCTGAAAAATAAATATCTTATCAGAGGAAATTTGGCAGCTTTTGAATGCTCATATGGCGTTTCTTCTCAGAGCGGCCGTGTAAGTAGTTGCAGTCAGTCTGATNACGCGGGTGTATTGCGCTCAGCCGTCAGTTCTTAAGAAATGTATCTCATAGTCGGGGTAATTCTCTTCTGAGAATGCCTTCAAAGCCTCCCGCTGTAGCAAATCAGGGTAATTGAATCCATTATTTACCGAAATATTGGTCAACTGACCACCGTGACGCGGAACGAGAGTAAATAAGAGGCAGCGAAACGAGAAGCAAATTTCTTTTCGTTTAAATTCAATGATAGTGTTTATTTTCACTTAGGAATGACGCATTAGAGAACAATGAGCCCTTCGGGTGCAGAGCGCCGATGGCCATTGGCCTAATGTTGTGTAACGCAATTATGGAAATCAAGGAACCATGCACTTCATGCCGAGATAGACCGGTGGTTAAGTACGCCTCTCTGTACTGCCGCGCTAGGTAAAAACGCCTTAAGAGCATTAGGCGTCGTCAAATTTCTTCTGATAACCATGCATCGAATGCTTTCGATACTTTATGTGTATTTTCCTGTACATTTTTTAAGAAATTTTCTTACACTGGAAAAAAAACACATTGGATCTAGAGTCCAGACTCTTGAAAACATTGACAAGAAAAAATACTCTTGATTCAATCGGATTTTGGCCTGAATCAAAACGAAATCCGCTTAAATTAAGAGGCTTGGTTCTTGATTTAAGCTAGATTCTGATTGAAACGAGAGTACTTTTTCTTGTCGATGTTTTTAAGAGCCTGGACTCTAGATCCAATGTGTTTTTTTTCCAGTGCACGATTCAATCTAAAATATCTCGGAATTAAAATTGACAAAATGTTTATAACTTTTCTGAAAAATAGATATCTTATCAGAGGAAGTATGGCAGCTTTTGAATGCTCATATGGCGTTTCTTCTCAGAACGGCCGTGTAAGTAGCTGCAGTCGGCCTGATATTTTACACCAATACCCGCTTCGCCTCAAGAAGTGCCTTAGATCTAGCAAGCATGCCGTACCCAGGAAAAAGGGCATAACACATCACGGTCACACTATGGATCCACACCTTTCTCGTCGGGTGCGACTGCCTTGCGAAATTTTAGGGGTTGAGAAGTTCTAAAACCTGGTTTGGCTCCCTACACATGGTGCCTATCTAGATCTATTCAACACATTTCAAAAATAATATAAATTTAATTTTCTTACACTAAACCTCATCCGAGGCCTGTTGTAGGCTATTTTTCAAATCAGGCATTTGGGGAAAGCGATTAATAAAAGGAAGAAAAAAGAAAAAAATGGTATGCCTTCAAATTTTGACTATTTGATCGCACATTTGATATAATGCCTGGTTTGCCATTAACCTAGTACATATCAGTCCATAAATCCGAAAAGGACTACATCGTAGCGTTCCAAACATCTGCTATAACGGTTATCAAAGCTCAACTACTAAAAAAAAATTACGTTATATCTTTTTTTTTTTAATTCATAAATATTTTTAATTCGCATTTTTATGGGCTCTCTATGCACTACACATTAATAGAACCGATCCAGTGATTGTAGTGCAATAAAAATTCAAATGCAAAGCATCAAGAACAGGAAGCAATCAAACATTGAATAGAACAACTGCGCATCATTTTTATGATATTGATTTGAAGTGACAATGACGCAACATGTAAAATCGCATATGACACGAACATAAGTGACGAAAACTGCGACAGTATTTTTATAAATCACAGAAAATACTTTTGAGGAAATGATTCATTGTTTGCTTTAAAGTTGATGGTGTGTTTAAAATTGAGTTTATACTGTCTTGATAAAGACATGACCTGGATTAATTATACGCGAGACTGTCACAGACCAATGCTTAGGAAAAAGGCGACTGCACAAAAGTTCAGTAACTAGGAGAATGAACTTTCATCCATGATATATTTGTTTATTTCCGTGAGCAGGTAAAATGTCTTACTTTCCTCATAAAAAATGATTGTTCGTCATTCAGGAACGATAAATGTTTTGCAGGATTTTCAAAATATAACTTTTGTACGTTTCATTTCACGATTATTTCAAGATGATGATACGATTTGAAAATAAATGTATGATCTGTATGTTACTTTTATTCGTTTACTTGTCACAGGCCAAAATACACTATCATACCTTCGTAAACAAAGGATTTACGATTAATGAACCGTCTATCATTGCGATATCGCATAACTTTCCAGAGACTTATATTTTAAAATTAGATGACTTCCGCATTTATTTAAGCAAATACTTGAGAAAATTACTTGCTCAAACAAGTTCAAACAACATGGCTCGCAAACATCCATTGTTTATTGTTGAATATTAAATAACCGTAAGTGAACGTCTATGTATGCTAAATGGACTTAAAAGTAAAATCGATTAAAATCAAAAGAAAAGATTGCGTGATATCTGGCTACCTTTGATTCGATTCATTTGCACGTAGTACCTTTCGACATAAATAGTCCAAGTGATTCTATGTAAACCAAGAATAAATATACATCTACATCGTGACCTGGGCTTTGAGATCCATAAGAATACATGCATAACAGAGCCCATGTAACAATGGAGATAGTCTCTTTTAATATAAAGTCGTTTATAGTGATGGTGGAGATTGATTTAAAATTTCACAAATTATTTGATGTTTTCCTTTTCTCGTCATTCATTCTCATGTCTAGTCCTCTCTATCTGTAACGTTCTGAGGCAGTCAAATGCTTATCAACTATCATTTACAATTATCCGTTTCATATTCATATTCGTAGTGGCCGCCTGCAACAACTAATTTTTGCGTAACTTATATATTATAACATTTTTTACTGCCAGGCCCTAAGATAAGTCGGATCAAGTCAAGGAAGGTCAGTCTATGCCGAATTTTTTTTGGCAGCCGAGCCTTTCACATAGAGCGTTGAGGAACTCATGCTGTGCTTTATCGCTTTGTGATTCGTTTTCGGATTAAGATTTGATAATGTGATCTGCGTTTTAACTTTTGAGCGACGGAGCTTGAACTTTTTAAAACGCAGAGGAGCTGTGTGCCAGACATTCGTGAAGTCATAAAAAATTGAAACTTTCATGGTATCGCGGTTTAAAATATCAGAACGCATCGGTGTGTTTTTGTCCGAAGAGACACGAGCTTAAAGTTAACGTTTTTATCCGAGGGTGGGTGGAATGATGAGTTACCAGCATCACACATTTATGTTTCCAAGCTACGTGGCTTAGCTAGAATTGAACACAGCAGCGTGCACCTGCACCCTTACATGTTAAGTGAACACACGGGTGTTTTTTTTTTTGGCAACACACCATTTGTATCATAGCGGGAGAAAGGAAGTCCACAGAAACACACCGCTGTGTTCTGGGGCGACTAATTTTTAGCGGAGTTTATTTATTTTTTCCAACGGCAACTCGTTGTCATCCCTCACTATGATCAATTTCCGAAGTTATTCTGCTGGATTTAGCTAGACATTCTTTTAAAATTGTCCTTTTTATGATGCTATGTCAAGGATTTCCGTGAACATTCCCAATTCACGATGCGAACCATAAATCGATGGTGATTCTATAAAAATACGTATTTTGATTGTGGTGTCTCAAAATCTCCGTTCATATTTTAAACTTTGTAAGAAGACCACCAACATTATGGTTTTGCATGTTCAAAGAATATTCTTCACATAAAGAAGAAAAATAACCGGAGCTTTCAAGAAGTGCGACGTTTAGTATTTTTCGACGTAGAAAATAAAACATGACAGAAAGTTTGCGACGCTGCGAACCGAGATACGCATTTCTGCAGTTTCACCATCGATGTGGGGCTTTCTTAAGAAAGGCACAGTCTCAGGTGCGACTTTAAAATCGGGCCAAGGAAGGAGTCTAGAGCTTATCACTTTCTCATTTTTCTCCATATAATTTCTCTTGAACTTGAACAATACATTTTTGTGGAGGATCAGACTTTATGATCGTGGCTCTGGTGGAATTGGCGGTCTTTCACCTCACACGAGATGAATTCCCTTTTCGAGACTGCCCAAGATCCACGCCGACGCTTTTCTGCTATGCTAAGGAAAAACGCCGTATGAGCCATTAGACGTTGCCAAATTTCCTTCGACAAATCACGAATTCTTAGAAGAAATTGTGAATTTTTCTTCTCCAATTTTTCAGAGGAGTTCGTTCGTAATTTGATCTAAAAAGTCTGAAAATTTGAATGAAAAATTTGCAGAATTTTCCTCCAAATTCAATGTTTTTAGAGAGAAAATTTGGCAACATTTGAATGCTCATATACAGCGTTCTTAACTAGCACGGCAGTATTGGAGGCGGCTCCGAAGACGAGGGTCCGAGACCCGCGCGTCGTGGAATTGGGAGCTTATTGGGAAGCAGTTAAAGAGGGGAGTCTCAAATTAGGTAGGGACGGGAGAGGGAGACCCGGGTAATTAACGCCACCGTAATTACCGAGCTGCCATGTCCGTTTTGACGAAAACCGTATCGCCGCTCCACCGAGGTTGCCAAGTTATGCCCATAAATTTAGATATTCTATATTAGTTTGGACGGGAAAAGTGGTGATTTTTCAGCACCATCGGACAACAAAGCTGCACCTCGCGCCATTCCTCTACACCTCATCTTGTTTCGAATCTCCACCCCCGATTTTCCCCCTAAGCGAGGACAGCTCGACCCCTATTGGAAATCATACTTAGATACGCGCTTTTTGGTGAGTTCGGGAGGAACTTTACCCGCACTAGCTGCAGCTCCATTGTCCTGTGGCTACCCTTAACTTTATCCCATGACCCGCCTCCACATCCGAGTACGTGGCACCAAGTAAGGGTTCGGAGTCACAGGGTTTCAAGTGCATTGGGGCATTACCGAATTCAACTTGACATCTACTCATTTATTGAAGTACATTTGAAAATTTTCTGTGACATTTTTGGTGAATTTTGTTTGAGATCTGAAGGGAGTTGATTAGCATTTTCGACTTGCAAACGTTGAATAAAGAAATACATTGTCGGTTGGAATGATGCACAAATAAAATGAATTTGTCATATATTTTTCCAATAATTTAAATTTTGACTCGGCTTATTAACCTCTATGGACGATTGGTGACAATTTTTGTTGAATATGGTGAATAGCAAAATTTAATTTGTTTCTTCCAATTTTTTATGGAGGGTATGGACTTGATTGACATATACTCATCTAATTTAATTTTTATTTCTGACGAAAAAGTTTACTCTAAATTAAGATAAATAGTGCGACAAAAATAGTTAGTTAGTTAATTTACGACGATCAGCAACCAGGCTTTTTACGTCGGAGATAAAAAATAATGAGAAGTCTATCTCACAAGACGTATACTTTTCTTCCCTTTTAGGTTTGAGGTAACCACTGGTTCTGAGAATTACGCCTAACAATTTAAATTTCAAACTATGCATCATAGAAAAATGCAGAAAGCTGTGCACAGAGTAAATACAAAGTGCAAATAAAGTCGGGTTTAATTTTAATAATTTCTCAAAGGGTCAACAAACATAGTTTTATCATGACATCTGATTTTCCTATTCTAATGGCAAAACTCTGAGTAATGTAAATGTAGTGGTATTTTGGTCATCACACGCAGAACAGTCGGAAAAAAGAGTCTCAAAATGCAGCAAAATGAGGTAACTATTTCACAGCATAGCAAAGTTAAATCTGCATCATTTTGCATAAAGAAATAGTCAAAAATTCAACTTTTGAGAACATTTTGGAGCAAGAGAAAGATAAAATTTGAGTTTTACCAGCGTTGTTGCCAGCTTTGGAAACGATAAATCTCGAAAACTTATAAGACTTTGAAAATGCAAATGATTGCTTGAAAATTTGACCAAAGTTCTCAAGAGTATCAGAAAGCATTTAGAACCGAAAACTATCAATATAGGTATGTTTTCTTCGGTGATGTTCAATCGGTTTCTTTGCTGAAAAATTTGAGTCGCCCCTTTCGGGAATTTTTTGCCTGACTTCATCTCATACAAAACAATATTTTCAGCAATTGATTAATCAAAATATTTATGACAACGATAAAACAGATACACAAAGGAGTAACTGTAACGATGGAAAGTAACGAGGATAAATCATTAGGGAGAAAAAGAGAGAGGGGCTAGGAAAGAATGTTCCATATTTGCTCGGACACTGTCATGCGAGTTGCGCATCTAGATTACGGGTCATTAGCAGTTTAGAATTATACTGTCATTACACGCCAGTGACTCAGTGTTTAATAGCTTCGAAAAGCATGGAATCCTCTGCGGTCGACGGTGCGGCCATTTCACCACCGCTCCATGTCGCCTTCGCTGTTCCCTGGGATTACCCCATTGGCAGCACTCTCATTAGCAGCAGGATATTTGAAACGGAAGGTCCTTGTAAAAATGTATCCACCCATAGAGGCATAAAAAATAATTGAATACACGATACATAGCACCTTCGCGCCGGCGGAACATGGAGAAAATGACCATGAGTGAGCGTCATCAAACAGCTCGATCTATATGCATCATGTACCTAAACCAACCTCAAGTCGTTAGTTAATGTACAACGCCATTTTAGAATCAACCCACCCGGAAAGATAAAGTTTGAGTGCCAGTCCGGTACATCCTAGTTTTTCCTCTCTGCTTTTTTCCCATGCTTATCATTTGCGGACACTGAAACTGAGGTTGTAATGAGTAAAATTATGAGTTTTTGAAACAACCTCGCACATAAGAAAATGTGAATCTGATTTTTGTTTTCAATTTCATGAGGCTATTTATAATCCTATGATCTTATCTATAATGGTTCTCAACTTTTAGAAAATTTAAAGCACAGGCTGCAACCCTTTCATAGAGTTTCATCACAAAAATATTTTTCACAGACAATTCACAGTATCTTCACAGTATGTTCGCTTTTACATTCCCAGACGGGTGATTGCGCTGGTTGAATTTTATGTGAAAATAAGGCTTTTGTCTGTATGACCTCTCAGTTTTTGAGATTATATATTCTACCATACATGATTTTAATACTGAAGAAATATGCCACAAAAAATACGTTTGTTTTAGAGCAGAAAACAATGCTGGATGAAAACACCACTCATGTTGTTGTTGAAATTAGATGACAATAATTTAGAGTGTCATTAATATTTATTATTTTGATATGAGTTTAAAATCAATCAAGAAAATATTACTCAAAATGGAGTTTATTGCGAAGCAAATACCACTTTTTCGTTAAAACCCTGCTATATAAATGAGAAATTACTCTAAAAATCCTCCTAACATCATCTATAGAACCGATTTTGATTCGAAGTTAGGCATAATGGGGAATTCAAATTTCGGGAGAGTCTGTCTACATATGTAAAAACTATTGTTAAAAATTTCAAGGACTTGCTATCAGACCAGCTGTGACACATTTGTAACCTATTCCGATAAGAAGCCAAAGACATATTCCACAACGGAAGCTATAAAGGCAGTCTCATTGACGAAAAAAGTATTTAATCAATCTATCAAAATTAAGACTCCATTAAATTTTATGTCTGCATCGTGGTCGGTGCAATTCAAAATTTAATTGAGGCTCAAATCACTTTTATGAATGGATTTTAGAGCACTCGTAAAAAAATTCAGGGTTTCGATTTCATCAGCCACTATGTTTTTCAATTAACTTTATTGCCATTCAAGAGCCTCGCAATACCGTGCTCAATGAATTATAAAACTGCGCTTTTGATGGGTCAATTATTTTCAGCCGCGAGAATTTCAAATCTGTTACGTAAAAGTTTTATTTAATTATTTTCGAACGGTTAAGCCGTTAATTTTGAATTGCTCTGAGTGTTATTGTCGGCTTCATTTCCTGGATGATTAGGATCAATGTTTAATTGAATTTCAAAGGTGTATAAATTTTGTTTTTCGCCCAAGGTTATGACTGAATGAATTTTTGGCGGGTAAAATAATCTGCATTGTGCTTTAATTTTGATTTCATATGGTGATATCGGCCGACAAATTTGTTAGTTGAATCAAACATTCCCGAAAAAAAAAGAATATTCAAAACGTCTAGAGTTATTTTACTCTTCTCAAAGAGTTCTGGGGTTCTGGGGTTCTGGTACAAGTACTTTAAAGTACAGCGCAGATATTTATTAATATGTTTAAGCATGGCATATTAAATGTTTTCTCTAGATTCTTTCATTCCTTGCTATTTAGTTTCACTTGTAAGCTGAGTTTAACGACCAAGTTTCAGGAGTACCCTCTCTAGTATTATGGAATCAACTTCTTCAAAATAAAGTGAAAAGAAATAAATAATGAATAAATAAAAATAAATATATAAAAATAAATATATAATTTGAAAAATTAGTTTAAAAGTTCCTGTTACTGAAGTACTGATCCTTTAGTGTGGCCAATAGTCTCTTCAGAGCCACTGAATTTATTAGGCTAAGTACTATAAAAGAAAAAACGCAAAAGTTTTGCAAATTTTTCGATACATATTATTATAAGTTTATGGATGTTCTTTTTCAAAGTTCCATTTAAAGTTTGTATTTTTATTGTGACTGAATTAAAACATTTTTGATTGGATAAAGACGTACATTTTCTAGAATAGGGCTCAAGAACCTTTTTTTTATATTTTTATGCAGCATATAAGATATTGTACGAAATTGAAGGATGGGATGGAAATGCGAAGCTACCTGCTCTGCCGTTCACATTTTTATTCCCAAAATCATTCAAACTAACAATCCAAGAAAACTTTGAACTTTGAAACAATCAATGCAAAATATTAACAAGGCTGTCACCTGCCAAATTTATAACCAAATCATACTCAATATTGTAGTTTTTTTTTTAAAAAAAAATGTTCATCCCCCGGTTATTGAAGTATCCACCATTTCGAGCTACGGTTGGAATGGAAAAGCCAATGACTTTGAGTAAAATATCCCATAAAATAGTATTCAATGGATGAGAAAGTGCATGAAAAGAGTCCGTTAGCTCTTACAGGAAGGTATGTGTTTCAGCATGGAATTATGAGAAAAATCGGTGTGTGACGAAGAAGGTGAGCACAACTGTCTCCACATAGATGACTTAAGTTTAAAAAAAATAAAAACAAAAAATCTAATAATTCTTTCACCTAAAACTGTTCAAAAATTTTTCGTTGTATTGATGACTAAAATTTTAAATTCGTGATCACTGAATTTGAAGTGAATCATATGCATATCCTTCTTTGGCTTAAATATCAACGAACTTGATGGTGAATCAATCAAAGAAGTTTTATCCTCCTTAAATTTGGAAGGAAGAAACTCGATTTCGAAATCTGTCAGAATTTATCGTCAGCATATAGGATTATATCTTGTAAATTCCACAAAATACTCATCATCATCGTATTCTTTTGAAAAACGGTGTCATTATGAAAAATTTAGGATCAATTTATATGCATTATATTTTTCCATTCGACCTTATGCATTTGCTATCTCGATAGCTGACTTGTCCAAAAGATCTATTGAAGTTGGTTTCTGTAGTATTATGTGGGTGGAATAATTCTAAAACTGTGAAGATACGACCTATCCACAGAACATATAACCGGCCAGCATTTTCTTTGAGGTGCGGCTAAAATCAAATGTGTAAACTTTTGTCTACGGCAAGGAAAAGAAGCTATACCAATATTTCAACTCCTCTGTAGCTCCCATTGCATAACGATTGAAATGAAGGACCTTCCACAAACCTATTTCGGGTGGCTGGAGTACAAATCAGAACGGATTCAATGATTTTTTCATCTTGCATCGTTTGTTCGTTTTTTGTTTTTTTAAATCCTTCGGACTCTTAAAAAATGTCATACAAACGTATGTTCACTTCCCCTGATGCTTATAATATCTCTGTTAAAATGTCACTGTCACCATTACCTGTCATCTCTTTTCTTCCGTCATAGTTTGAGGAATAATGAGACATAATCTGTTTTGAAGTCGTGTTCATTACTTTCCCTGACGTATGCTTGCAATTTTTAACTTCATATTCTTAACGATAATTCAGAAGTAGAATTTAAATTTTTTCACTCATACAATAAGTCGTTGTGAGCACACATTATCGAGCATTAAATAAAAATGAAGGCATTCAATTAATTTCAATTTTAATTTAGCCTCCCCCCTCTGTTTTTTTGCCTCGCTTATAAATACACCAATTGGCTTAATTTCTGTCAAAAGGAATTTTAATTTAATAAATAAAAATCAAAAGGCATTGTGAAGCACACTTTGATGCACTAAGTTCTCTTCGATTTGATGAATTTGCATATAATTTCGTTTAGCATGATTAAACTCTCTGCATGGTTCTTATTCTCTCGTAAAATATAAAAAAAATAATTGTTGATTTAAGAATTCCTCTATTCTGAGAATTCCTTATTTCGAGTCTCTCAGCACAATTTTGCATTCAAAACAAACAGGTTCCTTGTAAAATTCCAAACATTTCCTCTTAATTTGGAAACATTTAAATAATTTTGTTTCTCTTAGAATCGAAGGATCACACGAGAGCCATCCATAATAAAGGTTTTCCCCGCATTGGTGCATACCATCATTCTTATTCCCCGGTTTTATGAATGGCCTATCTAATGGAATCAGTCTAAATTCAATATGCATCATTGATTGATGAATAAAGCGGGAAGAACCATGTCTCAACCTAACCATGCACAGTAGACCATCTGATGTATTATTATGTATTTCAACAATAATTATTATATTATCTTTTCTGATGCGCATGAATCAATACGAGCGACAAATAATCAAATTACTGCATGATATAAACAAATGAATGATGTCATATATACAAGAAGATTTCCTTAAAATCCGAGTAATTAAAGACCGAGTTTTGTGGCGATTAGGTGTCGCACAGCGCCAAAGAGCGCTATATAAAAGCGACTCATGTATGTAATAATTAAAATCCATGAGTTAGAGGAAACTCATGCTGAAAATTGTGCAGTTCCTACCCTGAGAGTGAATACTAACATTGGTGGACAAATTGGCAGTTTGGGACAATGTGATGGTCTCTTCCTATTTGTGCTTTTAACGCAGGCACCAAAGGAGGCTAGGACCCTCTCAGCTTGGAGCCGATTAACTAAATTTCCGCCAAATAAGAGTATGAATGGATTCAACGCGTAATCAAATGCATTAGCATGGTGAATCCACGTGTTGTGACAGTTGCTGAGGGTTTGAAACACGGTGCTGGAATACACCGACTACCGACTTAGTTCGGATTTAGAAACTTCATCACATCAAGCGTTTTCCGCCGAATAAGAGTGTGATTTCGACGGTCAACCAGATGCTTTAGCATGGTAGATCCACGTGTTAGTTTTGACAATCAAGGAAGACGGATGGGTTACAATCACGGTACTGGAAAACACTACCCTCGATTGGTTTCGCTCCTTCACATCAAGTTCTCTTCAGTGTAAAACAACGGCACAGTCCTGGCGCTCAAACATTAAGTAGTCGAACTTTCGCAAGACTAGTTCGACGAACCTGATTTAACTCGCACTATCCGCAAAACTACAAAGGAGAAGCGGTTTAGTACTCATGCCTGAAGAGGTAAGTCAAACGGAATCACCTAGATTTGGAGTGGCGACAAAAAGTGTCCGCATTATAGTGTCAAATCCTGGGAGGGTGAGACAGGCACCAAGGAACCTACCCAAAATCTAGGGATTATCCTTCTAAGTTCAACCCTAGAGTAGGTTACATTTTCACCAATCGTCGATTCCCTCAATAAAAGATGTAACTACATTTCAATGTTGCCAAAAGTCTCCTCGCAAATTGCACTTCACCGGAAAAAAACGTTTCTTGGATCCTATGGAGTCTATGCTCATAAAAAATTTGACAAAAAAAAATGTTCTTGATTCGATCGGGCTTTGATTTTAATCGAGAGCCAAGCCTCTTAATTCAAGCAGATTTCCTCTTAATTCAAACAAAATCCGATTACACCAAAAGTTTTTTTTTCTTTCAAACTTTTTTAAAAGTCTAGACTCTGGATCCAAAAGACTTTTTCTCTATAGTGCTACTGGGAGAATCTTAGGCATCCCTAACTGAACATTTCGCTGACTTTTCTTCTGATCTCGGGCAAAAATGTGGACAAAAGTTGCACTGGTACATTCTTGTAAATAATTGAAATGTTCTGGTCAATTTTACAACTTTGGAATGAAGTTACGTTCCTTCGTCTGGGAAACGATACAATTACACTGAAAAAAAGTTACGGGCCCTCTAGACATACCGTCCGTTTCGGGCTTGGAGGCCGAAAGTTCCGGGTGCTGGAATGGTAGCTTCGACTGCTCCGGATGCTGCGCCCAAAACTTTCGGCCTCTGAGCCCGGCACGCGGACGGTATATCTTTGCGGCTTCTACGGCCGGAGTTTGTTTTTCAGTATACCCGGTGCAGTTTGACGGACCACGACAAGATGTTGGAGCTCCTGGACGTAGCATTAAGGTCACAGGGGTGGAATCTTACCTTTTTTGGACGCGGCATCCTCGGAAGCACTGTCATCGCTGGCATTGGTGGATAAACTCCTAGATTTTTTACTACAGGTAACGGGACTATTGGAACTAATTTCACTGCGGGAGCCGGGATCCCCGGACTGGTTGTGCGTCCTGGTCGAGAGGAACCCGGCGGCGCCGAACCTGAGGCTGGCCGGGTGGTGGATGGAGTTGGGCGACTGGTGCGGGTGGTGGTGGAGGAACGGCGAGGGTACGAACCCGGCCAGCCCGACCGGAAACCGGGCCGCGAAATGCGGAAACAGCGAGTGCGGCGGCATGATCGGCGACGACGGGAAGCACGGCAGCCCGCCACCGGTATTGTTCCCGCTGCTGTTGTTGTTGTTGGCGGCGGCGGCGGCGGCCGCGGCGTATAACCTCAAAGCTGGGTTCGACAGCCCTCCGCTTTCCAGAACCATCATGACGTCATCAGCCCGAAAACCAGCGGCTCCCAGCGGGGGTCGAGCAACCGGCGTCCGCCCGAGTCCGCCGACGCATTTTCATCCCCCGAGCACTTCCGGATTCTACGAAACTACCCTTCGCAATATCACCCGTAACACTGTCCGTCAAAGTCCACTTGAGTGGGTATTTCAACAACCCCTAGAAATCACTTCACCTATCTGCACGCTTAAAAGCATAGTACACATGGACATTCATGGGGGTAAACTTGCAGATCAGTCGTGCAGACTTTTTGCCGCCACTGTACCCACAGTAGTTTTGTTGAAGCGTGCGGCTTCTTTAATTCAGCTTCAAGTTGAAATTAAAGCAGATATTTCTCACAATATTTCCAACGGTGGGTCAGCTTTTCGTACAATTTGAAGCAGATATTTTTCACAATATTCCCAACGGTGGGTAAGTTGTTTTCACACAGTAGGTAATGCGAATTCGACCCCTCCAGCTATTTAAACACTGATAAATAAATTAAGTATTAGAAATTAATTTTTTAATCACGAGAGGTTAACACCTTCAAAATTATCACAATTCTAAGCAGAGATTCGTCCTTGTTGGCAGGGTTAAGAATCCGTAAACGATTGTTGACTTGGGTGGTTGCATCACGCCACTAAAAAACGGAGCTCAATTACAAGAGCGAGAATTCACTATAGTCCGTTGTATCCAAGGACGATCGGCGGAGAGTCACTGATAACACAACGGCGAAAGACGAAGCACACGGTCACAAAACACGGAGGCGATGAATTATTCCTTGGACTGGGCGGTCAGTCGAGCGAGAACTGAGGCGTTTAGGTTAGGGCGCCCCGGAACACAGGCGCGGCGACCGAGAGAAGAGAAGAGAAGCGAGCGGGCGGACGGACAACATTCCCGGGTCAGAAACGGCGTGCATCTAAAGTGCCTGGAACATAACCAATATGTTAAGATTCTATTTCGTCCCCCACCACGGCCGCGATATTAAATAAAATTCCTCCCTCTCGTATTAAATTAAGTTTATCTCCCGCGCTTCCCTCCCCCCGCGCCCTGGTAGTTTAACTAATTTGTAATGATGGCGTGCGTTTATTGATTTTCTCCGCGCGGATTGGCTGCGCGAGGCCCCGCCCTCCCGGGCATAAATCCCTCCTTTGACTCACCTCGCCAACATATCCTCTCGCGCACTCCTCCTCGTCAGTGACCCGCTGGAGTTCCCGCATGGGCTGGCTCCTGATAGGGAGAGCCGATGCGCCAGGACTCTTCCTCCTCCATCATTTGGATCCGTTCCAATATCCTTCAGTCTTTCCCTTGAATTTTCCTGCAGTTTGGGAGGAAATTCGACGCTGTTTTCCGGTTGAAAATGTGGGCTGCATACAGAATTTAGCATGAGTTTTTGGTTATTTTTTTATAGTAATTAGTTATTTTTATTAATGCACTTCTGTAAAAAGAAAAAGGGAAAAAGGATAAGAATCAGTCTTCTATTTTCATTGAACCTTCCGGCCATCACACTGTCAAAAACATATATACTTGGGATTTTAACTTTGAAATGCAAATTGTAATCATTTTCGTTTCTCCTGTAGGTAACTCTTTTAATATTTTTATACATTTTGTCTCCTGGTAACCCAACACTTGAGCTTCTGTTTCCTTTGACTCCCAAAATTGTGGTTCTGTTACCCTGAATCTGATGAATTGAATAATATTCATGAATTTAACTTCAAAACTTACATTAGGTACTTTTAAGTCAAGCTTTGGGGACTTTTAATCTCATGCCATATATTTGATATTACCAATAAATTTCTTATTTATTTATTGTTTCAATCAATTATTTTACGTTGAGACCATCTAAATTAATGTTCAGGCAACAATCCTTACGGTTTTTAAATTTTTACTATTTTTTAAATTCTAAATTTCCTTCCATATCCAATAAATCTCAAGATATACCTAAGGATTACTTTTAATTTTCTCTCATCTCATATTCTTTCAAATATTAGCGTTGAAGCCATTTTTACTGTCTAATCATTCATTTTCTGTATTATGAGTATTTTTTTCTTTTCAAGAGAAAAATAGATATTTTTAGGCAAGTTTTTAAACGGATTTCAAAGCTCTGAACCATCAGTGAGAATCATTTCAACAACTGTTAACAAGCTACGTGGATTATGCCTTGCACCCAGGCCCGCCACAAGGGGGGGGGGGGTACTGGGTCCTTGGTACCGGGGCCCGGGCCCTGGAGGGGCCCGTGACGCAGGTGACAAACCACTACGAATTCATGTGTAACCCTTGTCTCGTAGGAAAAAGTGAAAAAATTACCCTGAAATTTCCGCAAAAGGTGAATAAAGTTTCAAAAACACGCTAGGGCACTATAAAACTTTTCTCACTTTTTTAGAGATTTTCAAGATTTTGAGTATATGCAGAATGATATTTTTAGTAACTGTGTTTCATTTTCTTCCGTTGTCGGATGCAAACAGGCTCCTTTCTGGGCATCCTCGACTTCAATGGCTTAACTCCCTTGCCATAGACGTACGAAAGGGGAGTCCAGGGGGGCCCGGCTCCCCATAGAATTGAAAATTATCATCTGCCTCCTCAAAAAAAAATTTATAGATGTTTTGAATGCAACAATTCGAAAGTTTTTGGTGCTGAAAGTAAACAAAAAGGAGTAATTATTCTGCAGAAATTGATGGAAAATCTCCATCATAAGAGCTTCATAATGCGTCCAAATAGATTTAAAATTTCAAAAATTTCCCGGGGGAGGCCCCTCCGGAACCCCCTCCCCCTCCCTGTGCTAGGGGCCCGGGCCAGAAAATTGGTACCAGGGCCCGAGATGGGATGTGGCGGGCCTGCTTGCACCTTGAATTTAATTTGATATCGTAGATTGTTCAAATATTGATGTAAAAATTAAGAAAAGCTCTCATTAGCTTGAGATCTTCTAATTGCTATGTTGATAAACTTTTAGACAGGAACAGCACAAATTTCCTTCCATTATTAACTTTACGCAAAAGTCATTGAACATAATGAAAAATTTCAAAATTAAATCATAATTGAGAAATAAAAGTTCGTATGGTTTATATTGTAAACATACGTAAGTTCAACCCTCCTCATAAGTTAAACAAATAACTAGAGTTTGGTTTCACTTCCAGTGACCTTGTCTCCTGATGCAAGATATCTTTATTGTTTTCAAAAATGTGCAAAAGAAAATGCTTTCACCGCAAAATATACAGATATTACTTAAAGTCTCGATTTGACACGAGTCGATTTCATTTTTTTTTTTGGTGCACGAGAGGTGTAAAATAACGTATTAAAAAACCAAAAATAAAAATAATAAAAGCAATATTTTTTACGACTTTCATGCTGCCATTTTTTTGCTTTATTCACACTACCTCGAAGCCTTTCAAATAGTAAAATAAATAAAAGCCAAAAAAAAGAGAAGAAGAAAATGGCAGCATGATAGTTGTAAGAAATCTTTTTTTTATTATTTTACTTTTATATTTGCTGCATGTTTTGAATATTCAAAAACCGTTATTTCTAACCAAACTGTTAAAATTGAAAATGTTGATGCGGCTGTCGTATTTTACATAAAATTTCGATAAGGAAACATGTAATTTTTTCTTGATTTCGTACTCTGCACGCTTTCTGGTCCATTAAAGCTTTCGCGAGCCTCGACCTTAATTGACTTTAACTTTTACGTCATAATTATTAATATCATTGCTCTGCTGCAGTGGCGTAACGGACTTCCGCTGGGCCTTCCCGCAAAATTTTTTCTAGCCCCCCCCCCATGTCGATAAAATTCCAAAATTATTCCCCCCCTCCCGCCCCTTCCCATTTTTTTGCCCGAGACATGTCAAATCACGGACTTGGAATGCCTCACCTCTCACCGTCCCGGATCCCTTACCCGATTAAATGGGGCCCCTAAAGGATCAAGGATCTAAAGGGATCCTGGCAGGGGCCCAGCCCAGGCCCAAGGATCTACAGAGGGGCGTAGGCCCAAGAATCAAAGGGCCCCCGAGAGCCTTGGGGCCCTTTACGTTCTTGGATCTCCCAAAGCCCGAATTACGAAAAGTGACAAAAAAGAAAAAATGTTTAGTAATCACTGAGTAGACATTGCAAGGCAGGGGCCCTCCAGCAAACAAAAAGTTAGGAACAGTCCGAAAGAAGTATAAAATACTCCGTGCTAACAATAAAAATCAGAGGAAGAAGCCCCATCTCGGTAAGTAAAGGCCCAAAGTTTGAAACCAAAGCTAAGCATCAAAAAGAGAGAGAGAAAAAAAAAAATTCCGGCGGCCGTGGGCCCCCTAGGCGCCTGGGCCCCCCTGCATAGCAGGGTCTGCGGGGGCGCCCGTTACGCCACTGCTCTGCTGCTCTGCAGAGCGGCAGAGATTCTTCCCCCTTAACTTGGATCTTCAAAAACAAAGTCCAGTCTTAATTGAGGAGAATTGCCTGAAAAAGGGATTCAGTATTGTCGAAAAAATGCACGATGTTTGTTTTTATTTTTTATTTATTTTTTTTTTGAAACATTGAATCGTTATAACGATTTTTAAATTTTCAATATTTCAATTTTCTCTTCCTCTAACACTCAATTTTCGATTATCCGTTCAGAGAGCCGATATTTAATGTTCATTGCTTTCTCATATAGGAAGATAATGAAATAATAATACCCCTAAAATAATTGTAACCATTCAACGCGCTCTTTAGTTTAATGTTAATTTGATTTTTTTTATTTTATGGAAAATCCAGTCTCCAAAAATTTGGGACTTCTGCAAGCCTTATTAATTTGACTTTCACGTCTTATACGAAATTATCGATGTCCTGTAAGGTGCAGTAGTAATGATTATGTTTGTTTGCTGAAAACGGTTCCGATTCATCATGAAAAATAAAATTTTCCAAGCAATTCCTAACATTTAAGGTATTAAAAAAGTAGCTGTCAGAAGTTGAAACTGGCCAGAGATGTTCTACCTTCAATTACTCAGGAATCAGTTGTGATTTCTATAGAATTTTCAGGATATAAAACCCTATACCCCGTTTACCCCTGCAGAAACCCTGGAACAGGAAACCCTGCTTGAAGGATACTCCTCCTATCCTATATGAACGATGAAGTATTTGCAGATGTCTGAAATTTAATGAATTTTGTGTTTAAGTGGCTACTAACGAGTGAACTGAACACGAGAATAACCTTGCTTCATAAGTTACGCAATAATTGGATGAAACATAAAAAATGATCTAAGCTAGTACATGTGTTTAAATTGGAATTGCCGCCGCAAGTGACGACTTGTGCGGTGTATTTTCTGACTTTTAAATCTATTTGTATAATATTTCCCATTTCAGAAAAAAATCATGAGAAATACCGCGAAATCAATTTTTGAGACACTCTCAGATGAAACAATATAAAATTTGCTCAAGTCTTCATTGCAGACACCGTATTCATATCTGTGCTTCATTTTCAGTCCATTCCTTAGCACTTTCTCGAGGATAATTATTTATACTTTTACAGAATCATTTTTCAATATGAAATGCATCGTAAGTGAGAGTTATTCTAACACGAAGGTCTACCACCGCTAACTATGATGGATATTTAGCACTAAATGAAAATACAATAAGAATTTAAAGCTCAGTGCAATTACCTCAAAACACTGGTCGTAGTAGTGTTTTAAGATATCCCAGATAAGACAGGAATATTTAGCCAATATTTAAACAATATTGTTTTGGTATTTATGCAAACATTGGGCCAATATTGGTTAAATATTGAGCCAATGTTAAAAGTGTACACCATCTTTCCTTTTGGCATAAATACTGTGCCAATACTTTGGCTGAGAATACTGTGCCAGTACTTCAAAGGGAAAGTATTTGGATATCAATATTGAGATAATACTACACCAATATTGAATCAATTTAGGGGTTCGCAGCTAGGGGATGGTGGAAAAGGGTTAATTGTGGAAATAATTTTAGAAACCATGAAAAATAAAAATAATGAAACCACTGGGATGTTATTGAATCGATTTTGCAGAGTAGAAATTTTTCATCCACCTTGGGGATTGAACCCGGGACCTACCTAACACTAACCGACGACCCTACCGATTGAGCTTCACTAAACGATGTATTTTAGTGACTTAAAACCGGTATTTAACGTCGAGTTGGACAGGCAACTAGGATATTTTCCATCTGCCTGGATTTGTCCGTGTATTTATTTTACTTTTTACTTTACTATATTTTTCAAATTTATTTTATCGTTTTACTTTGTTTTATTTCCTTGCTGACTCTATTTTTTTCTTCACTCTATTTTTTTTTTTCAAGCACTTCATTTTTTTTTCTTTAATTATTTACTTCTTATTCCTTTACTTTGTTTTGTTTTACTGTAATTTATTTTAATACTTCATCATAATTTTTTTGACTTCAGTTAATTCTTTAAATTCATTCTATTCTTTAACCTCATTTAGTTTTTTCCCTTATACTTTATTTTTTTCTTCATCTCAGTTTTTTTACTTCATCTCCTTGCTCCCTCTAATGTTTTACTTCAGTTTAGTCTTTGACTTCATTTTATCATTAATTTGATTTACTTCATTTTATTTCTCTTCTTTTGTCTCTGTTATTCTATTGTTTCCACCATTCTATTATTTTATTTATTTTTTTCTCTTTAAATTTTTCATCAACATTCTGAGATGCATTTTACATTTGATTGCAGTTTGATGTCTTCCTCATAAAGACTATGCAGGTGCGATTGCCATAATCTCACAGCTGCACAGCTACTAAGTGCAAGTTCTACAGGAGACCAATAAGCACACGAGATCAAGAATTTCTTCTTCAGTTGAATTTAAATGTTTCATTTGAAATTTGAAAAATAAAAAATAAACAACCAGATGTGAATGAATGATAACATTCTCATTCAATGATAATATTCACAACAGTACATGAACTACAAACGAAACAAAAAAAGAAATAAACTGAGATCACGCGCAAATACATTGAAAATGACCTCAAGGAGGTGGAAATTCAACAATTTCTTGGGAGGCAAAAACATATATATTATATTATATTAAATTTGACAACAACTGCAATAACCTTTATGAATAATAAGGTTGAAAATAATGGATAATTGTTCAGAAAGAACACATTTGAGCTACGTCTTAAATCTAAGCCTTATTATGTTTAATACTTTTCGTTATGGGCAGGCATTTAGTATGATGACTTATACCGATTAGGATATCGAAAATATTTTAAAAATATTTTGAATAGCAGTATTATTGTTTAAAATATTTTCAAAATGTTTTGAAAATACTTACCAATGCATTACTGTCTTTTAAAATGTTTTTAAAATATATAATAAATATTTTGAATATAAATATTATATGTACTGATATTTTAAAAATACTCTCACGATATAAATTTTTACAGTATTGAAATACAAATATTTTGAAAATATTTTTATGATGTTTTGGGTAAACATATTATTTTTAAAAATACTAAATGATGATTCTTTAAATATTTTCTAAAAAAATAATTTTGATTATAATATTATCAAAATATTGTCAGTATTGTGTAAATATTGCGACAGTACTGACAATATTTGCCCAATATTGTAAAAATATTATGTCTTATCTGGGATGCAGTTCTGTCACTTTTTACAACTTATCCCTTTCCTCTAGAGGGCATACTCAAGAAACTCGATTATCTCAAAATATTTTGCATACCCTAGCTTCACTGGCAAGCAAGGAAGTTTGGTGACCCGTTTTTAATTTTGTCGCTCGAGGCGCCTTCTTAGAGTTGCCTTCAATTCATAAGGTATGCAAAAGCGGTTCCTTCAAAGCCGCAATAGTGGTTTCGTCGTATTAAAAAAATTTCATACCATACAGGGCCGGATTACTTACTTGTCGCCCATGGGCCGCCTGTATTTTGCCGTCCCCCTCTCATTCGTTTTGAAACACCAATAAAAACCATCAGGTGAACGTACCAGAGGGGGAGGGGTGTATAAGACGCGTTTACTCGTGTTGATCACATTTTTTGCGAAAGCCCTGTCATCACTACTAGCAAAAGTTCACAGAACATGGCGCGAAAGTTAAGTTCCGTAAACCTATCGCTGTATGGACAAGGCCTTCCATTTATAAGAAATGAACAAAAAATTATGAAAGAACAAACATAAATGTGGTTTAATAATTTTAACTTCCGCCGTCGCGCCGCGCTGACCGCACTGTGTTTGGCGCAGTATTCCTACAGCCTTATTACATGCGCTATGCGTTTCGGGCCGAACGCTGCTGCACGCACTGTATTTGACGCAATGCGTGAAGTATTCATGCAGTCTTGTAGGCGCTATGCGTTTCACGCTGCCCGCTGCTGACCGCAGCGACCGTATTGTCTTTGGCGCAATGCGTGAAGTATTCATGCAGTCTTGTAGGCGCTAAAATGTATTACATACCGACCGCTGCGCTGAGGGTTTCTCCTTTTCATCTCACGTTCTCGTCATCATTGCTCTCTGCGCCGCGCCGTTCCAGGCCAAATTCCGTGTTCGGTTTCTCTCTTACAATTAGTCTTAACTCGACTAATTAAAGGTGCTGCCTATTGTATCACAGGAGGACGACAAAATTAGAGATATTCTCTCAGGAAATGAGAGATTTTGTCACCTTTTCTCGTTCGTAATTTTTTTTTTTTTCTGAATCCGATTTTTCTTTATAGCTACATTTAAAAAAAATTGCAAAATTTGCCGCCTTCTAAATTTGCCGCCATGGGCCGCGGCCCATGTGGCCACCTCCTTATTCCGGCCCTGATAACGTAGGCGATGGTCTGTGGAGGATTTGGTGGTTCTCAACTTCAAAAAAAAATCTCACTTACGGTGCTCAAGGGAAAACAAATTGTCTTAACCATCGCCTTCCTAGATCTCGCGTAAAATTCTCACCTTATAATATCGATGAAAGAAATTAACTGAATCATGAATGTAGAACTCACAGTTTCTTTTAGAAAACTAACCCTGGCCGATAAACGCTACCAAACCCCCCGAGAGCGCCTTGCAACCTCTAGGGTCCGCTTCGCGGACCTCTAGTGGGCTAATCTGAAAAGAGTGGGCGCATCTAGGCAGAGAATATATCTTATCGATAGCCAAATGATCTAGCATTAAAATGAGGAAGATGAAGATCTAAAAAAAATTCTATTCTAATCTTCACCGCCAATAGGCGACTTCGTATCAGAAGTTGGAGAGTACAGCCTCTATCTCTCTTGTTCGTCTTGCTATTCATTCAAAATTTGAATACAACAATTGCAACTTTTGAGCACCCATTTTTGCCTATCCTCTCAATTGGAGGAAAATCTAACAGCTTTCCAGGATACCGTACGCAAAAGGCGTTTTTATATGTTCCAAAATACATTTAAAATACACATTCGTGGGTGCAGGATAATTCCTTATATCTATATTTAGGTGAGAATTGTACACGAAATCCAGGGGGCTGATAGTTAAAACAATGTGTTTCCCTCGAGCACAGTCAGTGAGATTGCCTTTGTAATTGAGAACAACCGAGCTCTCCACAGACTTTCGCCTGTGATATGAAATTGTTGGAATGTGAGGATACAACTATTGCAGCTTTGAAGGACCCGCTTTTGCATACCTTATGAATTGAAGGGGACTCTAAGTGCGCCTCGGGCGACAACATTGAAAACAGGTCACCAAACTTCGTTGCTTGCCAGTGAAGCTATACAGTACGCACAATAAACCGGAATCATCAAGTCTCTGGAGTATTCCTTCGAGACAATTATTCTGTTACAATTAAAAGAACTGCATGACTTCAAACACTGTTGCCAGTTTTAAGATAAATATACCCAAATTAACCTAATGCTAGGTTTCAGATCGCAGCTCAAACAATAAAGTTCTGGGAGTAAGCAAGCTATTTAAAGTTCCAGTCTGCCATGTTTAATCAGAGTCCAATATTGTCGGATTATAATGGAAATTAAAGTCTGTCCCTCTAATTAAAGTCCTTTACGGAAAAAATAATGAACTTCATCGGTCTCATCATATCCTTTAAGAAACTGGAGGAAACTCTCTCTCAAAATTTCATGATCCGTTTCTTTGACTTAACTCATCGAAAATAGGCTTTTGCCATTGTAGATGGAGGTATATACCCTTCCCCGTGATTATCACAATTATTATGAAATACCTACTCACGATTTTGTTAGGTCAATGTTTGTTCTAGTCATGAGGTCACGTATACATTTTGAACTTCGCAGCCTTGAACTGGGACCCTCCACCCATAAAATTTTATTTCAATTTCGTACATGCAGTGAAGTTGCAGCAACTATAGCAACGCAACATCATGCCATTCAAAATTTGAATGAAACTATTGCATCCGACTTCTGAGGGTCCGCTTTTGCCTATCTTCTGAATTGAAGGAAAACTAACACTTTTTCAGGCAACCACACGGAGTATGGGTTTTGATATTTCTAGAAAATATCAAAACCTATTTCTAGGGTTTTCTAGAAAATATTTTAACTCCAAAATGAGGGTAAAACTTCGTTCATGAGTGTTGAAGTGAAAATTTTATACGAATTTCAGAAAGGTGACGGCTTTAGACTATTAATGCATTTACTTTCCTGGTTATTTGTGCACTTTGACACATATGAATCTCCAGGAAAAAATACTAATAATAGATAAGATGACATTTGTAAAGCCTGATAACGTATGTCTTTGCCAACACTCATTTCTGACCGTAGCAACATCCAATAAGTTATCACTGAAGTCACACAAGATGCTGTGACACGTCACTGGAACACCTTTCCCCCCTCTGTACCCCTCTTTTCTGTAACCGGTATATTTTTAAGTAGGCTATCTCGTTGCGGACCGTGTTCATCCTTGATTTCTCAGGTTCATTGAGGAAAAAATGAGCTTTAGCCAAAACTGATTTGTTACGGACGTTCTGGAAATGACTGATGATCTCATATTTTTATTAGGGGGTATGCCCCCTGATCGCTTCGCGGTCAAACCCGCCAAATCGCTCCGCACCGTAGTCACATTATGCCTTTAGAGTATGAATAGGGCCATTAGGGCCCGGATTTAAACAGGGGTGTGCAATAAGCATTCAGATGTAGATTGTTGTAAGCCCAATTGTTTCTAGGCTATGAAATCCACGGGGATTGTTTGGTTGTTTTTTATTATTTTTATTTTTTTCTTTTCTTTTGTTTTTCTTTTTACCAGATAAAGGGGCTTGCAGTATTTTACAAAACTTTTTAATGTACCCTTTTCTACTCTCCACATGGAAACTCTGAAGATCACTGGCGATATTTCGATGTACAAGGGTCCGAATTCTATAAGAGAGATGAGCAGCATATAATGATTTTACTCAGTTTTGATTTTTTCAAGTTGAGTCGTTTTTCCTCTAATAAGGGTGTTTTTCCATTTTTCCCTTTTTAACGATACTTAAAGGTATATTTAATAGCAAAGCTCTACTAATGAACGGTGCTATAGACAGGGAATCCTCGGGGGCCCTTCGCATGATGGGAAAAAGTAATTTTCGGGAATTTTTCTATTGTGCCCTCTGCCCCTGAAAAATTTCTGGACTCATTGGTAATTCATCCTACATAATTTTGATTTTTAACCTATTTAATTTTTGATTATACTCTGAGATTAATTCCTCCACAGGCGAGAATCGTCCCAGAAACTCAAAAATACAACGATGAAGAGAAATGATAGATATTTCATCCAGGCTCTTTACAAGTTTAACTTAAAATCAATCATTATGTTCTGGATATGATATTAAAACGGAATATCTATTTATTTATTTTTTATTCCGCGAAGAATGTATTTAATAACTGTTTATTATTGGCCCTAGATATTATCATTCTACCATTTTTTAATTAAAATTATAAGCGATGGCGTGGTCAGCAATTGTTCATGGAGGGGAGGTAAATGATCAACATTTTTCACAAGAGAGGAGGGGAGGGGATCCCGAATGAAACATTTTTTAAAAATCATAAAAATGATTTTTTTTTTTTTTTTTTTTTTTTTTTTTTTAGGAAAATGTTCTTTTCATATGGACCCAGACCCCTTGGGTACAGTTCCTTTGCCTCGAAACTGATTGGAAAGAATGAAACCAGATTGATCTACGTATCAGGTTCTAAAACATTCTCTCCTGTCCGTGAATATCAAGGCCTCCAACGACTACACATATATTAAAAGCGCAAAAGAAGAAAGCATAGATACGACGAAAAAAATTGAGGAGTGAGGGGAAAGGGAGCTGTCTGAAATGCGTTTGTGACTTATCGTGATAAAACCTTACCTCGTATTAGGTCTCCTATTTGCGCAGCATTACATAACACCAAACTGATTATTGCACCGAAAATTTACAACTCCATAAAGCATTTTAGTGCCCTTACTTTTAACCAAAACTTTTTTCACCACTCGCTGGACAATCATACCGAAACTGAATTTGAACGGAATTAATTAGACTTACTTTCGGTGATAGATAGGTGGAAAATGAAGATAAACTCTGAGAAGAATAATAAGACGCAATTGCAATTTCCGGGGACCATCCACCTCTATGAGGAAAAAAGTTAATATTTACTCCAGGCGCGTGATCTGGATCACAGGTCTGTAAAACTTTAATCAGCAGCGTTGTCACTGCTTTGTAAAAATTCCCTAATTTACATTGCATTGCATGAAACAAATTGTAGAACTTTTAGCCAATTGGCAAAACTGTATATCAATCAAATAATTCATTAACGTATTATTTTATATTTTTGTGTACCTAATATCTAGGAGAGAATTTTAGAGCTTTTTACCTCTGATCGAAAGTGTTCGGTTAATTTTTCATTTGTCTTAATTCGACGAGAACTCAGTATCTTATTTCAAGTAAATCCTATAGCAAAACAAGAACTTCTCCAAGGTGTATATAGGTACGATTTTTAATTTTTTTTTTTTTTAATAAAAAAAATGTACAAAATACTGATGACAAATGTAAAATGGAAATATTTTGTCGGAGTCTTTGAGTATCATTATCATGCCCATACCAAGCCATAACCATAACCATAGCTCTGGTCATAATTGTTTTATGCACAATACACAAGCTATTCATATATTAACCAGTAGGAAGGAACATCATGTTTTTTGGGCAGAAAACTTTTCTAGATGATTTAAAAAAAAAAAATAAGAAAAAAATAAAAAAAAAATAAAAAAATAAAATAAAATAAAATCTGAGAAAGCCATTTATCGGTAAGCAATAACCCTTGAAATTGAAAGATTCAAAGATTTGTCCTTTGAGCAATGGGTTCAGAAATGTAACATCATGCAAACTCTGGTACATTAAATCTGTCTGAATGAGCACGTATTATTAATCTTTGTTATTAAATTGGTTTCGAATTTAAACCTTCCCCAGCGTTTTTTTTTTTTTTTTTTTTTTTTTTTTTTGGGGGGGGGGGGCTTGTCTACACTATATTTATACATTAATATTTAGTTATTTAATTTCTATATCATCACGATATTTACAAAATAATCTAAATCTGACAGCAAAAATATAAAGGCGATGATAATTAACGACAACCATATTTTATACACTTTGTAGGCTTCATGAGTAAATTTAATGTTCGTAAAGAATTAAACAGAGAAATAATTCAATATAAGGACGTTATAAACAACAGTTGTATTTTTCACACATTAAAAAATTGTTTTTGGAGGAAAAAATATCTGTAGCAGAGCGTGGTTTCGATCCACGGACCTCTGGGTTATGGGCCCAGCACGCTTCCACTGCGCCACTCTGCTCTTGTGCTGGGAGGCGACAAAATCGCGCTATTTCAACACTTGCTGCGTCCTACGTATCGATCTGCCTACCGCTTGGTAAGCGCAGACACTGCGCCGCACACGGGTACACTTTTAAACTTAAATCGGACGAGTGGAACAGTTGACGCTGTTCTCTGTCGGGCTAACCATTGCAGTATCAGTATCAGTCTCAGCCTTATACTACAATGATTTTCGGTTTTGTTCTTACTCTTATCTGAATTTGTGCGGTCTTTACAGAGCACTGAACGCTCCATTTCTGTTATAGTAAGAAACATTTTTCGGTGCGGGGTGAGATAGGCCCACTGTGTAACGCAGTGACGACGATGTGGTCATCAGCCGCAATCGCTTTCCGCAGCTCCGCTCATTTCTTCGCTTTTACGTAGACAGGACGTTTAAATTAATGCAAATTTTTCTACAATAAAACTGCCTTCTTGTTAATTTTCTTAAATTAAATTATTTAAAGCTTAATACAGGGTAACATCGCTTATCTTGTAGATTTTAGTGAAACCTTCAATACTGAACTGTTTCATTGTGTCCATAATGAAACAGGCAAACGTTGTAGGTGAGATTATGTTCAATTAAGCAGAGGCGCAGGGGTTCCTGAAAAATCCCCCCCTTCTCCCCCAAACACACTCACACACCATCATCCTTCTTAAATCAGTTTTTGGCAGGTCTTAAAGGCGACTTATAGCTATCGCATCTAAAACCAAAATACATTTTGGTTGTACAACAACATTTTTACTCCTACACGCTACACTAATAGATCATGCGTTTAGGTATTGACAGAGATCGTCCATTTAAGATTCGCCTTACATTTCCCGCATAGGCAACAAACATACTGGAGAGCGCGAATAGTTATCTGCTCATTAAGCTTCGATTGAACCTATAAACGATGTCGTAAACCCATCAGTAGATATCGTCCTTGATTTCGTGCCTTACTTATTACATTATTCACGGAATCGTAAGTCTTTTTTGAAGCTCCATTCTAATTTCATAGTTAATATTTACTTAAACTAACAAAATTGCGATCTGAAAAGTTTCCACTTGCGTAAAAAATACGAATCTATGAAGTTGAGTTGGTAGCTTTTATTTTGTTTTTAGATATTGTCTTCGAATAAATTTATTCTAATTAAGTATTTGGTTCAACCGTTGGTGGCAAACAGAATGAATGTTACTTAGGAGTGATATGATTGAGGCTGTATACGAAAAAGGGTCTCTCTTGTTACGTTTTTAGAAAAACTCATTTGAGGTTTCCAATACGACACATGTTTAAAAGTTGAGTGGGTATATTCCGACCAACATGCGTTAGTAATTGTGACTTAATGTGAAAGCTTATTTTGCCCCTGTATACTGCAAAGGCATACTGTGCTCTTTCATGGTATATAGGGCAGCATAGCCACCAATCACTAATGACTTGATAATTTTATTTTCTGCAAAAGTAATTTGATTGATTACAATTTCAGCAGAAACCAATCGTATACCTTTTGATTTCTCAGAGGGGGAATTAGAGTTAATTTCAGGGTTCAACATTAGAGTAAATTTTATAATATTATTTCTATCAGAGTATCTACTCTAGAAATTTTTTATTAAGAAGATTTTTAAAAACGTGTATGTGTATGTTCAAATCGAAACCATGGAACATTAATGACTCGACAGGTCTAAATTCGGAAAAATACCGTGGCCACTAAATCAGTCTATTGAAAAACCGATGTTTGAATTTTATAATATTATTTCTATCAGAATATCTACGCTAGAATTGTTTTATTAATAAGATTTTTAAAAAAATTGTACGTTCAAATCGGAACCATGGAGCATCAATGACTCGATAGGTCTACAATTCCGTGGCCACTAAATCAGTCTATTGAAAAACCGATGTTCGAAATTGATGTCGGTAGAAGTTGTAGGTAGTGCATCGAGAAGCGAAACCTCGGGGAATTCGGAATGAGCGAAGGGATGAGGGTGGGTTTAAGAGCGGTCAGGTGATAAATGGAGACATATGAGGTGGAACGAACAATATTCAGATGATACTTTCAATCCAATCAGACGGAGCTGCATGCATTCCGGAAAATCGCACCCTTGAAGCCAGACGGAATCCTCCCCGTGAAAAAAAGATAACAATTGAAGAATAATGAAACATGTGCTGACTCGGTGGGTTTTTTATTTTATTCCTCTCTGGCTCTGCTTTTCCTCGGTTTTCCCTCAACGCCCTTCCCGCATCTGCATCTGCGATTCTCGCCTCGTTCAGCTCCGCGCCCTGGCTCCCGACTTTATTGAGGTTTCATGAATACATATGGGTTATTTAAATAATGTTTATATCAACAGCTCTGATTTTATTCCCCATTCGATAACTATACGGCTCTCTCCACTGTTTTGTTTTCTCATTACTTCTAACCGTTTCCTTCCCTTCCGATTGTTCCAAGGTGAGTCGGACTTTTTCATCCGACCCCGGGCTGCGACCTCCTGCCTTACGATGAGCTCTTTTCCCTGGAGGTCGGACGATATAGACTCACTTTTACACCAATCAAATTTGTTTGCCCGGTTTTCTGCCCGCATGTTATTTGACGTCCCTCAAGAATACGCTGATCACTCAACAACTTTTTTTCGCTTAGGTTAGGTTTTCGTTCGGGAGTTGAATGAGTTTCTGACCATCGAGGAGAGTACGTAGTATAGAGGAGCATCGAAGCCCACGTATACCTCCGTTCCCGACGTTACAGACTGTAGTGCTATAATAGAATAGAATATAGAAATTATTCTTTCTTGTTACCCTTCCGGATTTACATAGTTACAAAGATCTTATTTTTCAATATATTTACATCATTTTTATTTCACTTATCATCTTAGGTATTTAAAATTTTGAAAATTGTCATAAAATGAAAATTTTATAAAATTACAAAAAAGCTTAATAGTGAGTATACTAGAGGCAGTTTTCATCTTTAAATGTTCCTTTAAGAAGCAATGATTCATTCATAATCAACCCGCTGTTGATTGTCTGCTTGCTGACCAGCACTGTAAAATGTAAAATTCTAGGATAGCACGCAACTTGCACGTCAAAAATGTGTCTGTTGGTCATTATAGATGCTTGCTTGACTCATGTAGTTAGTTTTACATTCAGGATGTAAACTTAACTGCATTGACAGTAAAGCTAGAATCTAAAGGCCGTCGGACACATTTTTGGCATCCTTGTCGCTGAAGCAGCATACATTTTTTCGATGAAGACAAAGACCGAAATATTTGAAGTCAATTGCATCGAATTTTTCTCTGAATTCGAATACTATGCTGTTAACTTGGTCATCGCGACCGTCTCCAGCACATCATAGGCAGGTTTAGAATGTACGTAATTTTTAACCTGCACTTCATTACATAAGCATCGAAATTATAGTACGCCTCCTGCAAAAATCTATGTAAAAAAGCAAATTAAAGATGTAAAGATAAGAAACTACATTTTGTAATAAGGATTTAATTTTTTTTAAAAAAACAACATATATTATGTCACACCGATTTCCTCATGCAGATGGGTGATTTTGTGGGTGAGTGAAAAAGTTGGTATTTATTACTAAATGTATTCCAAATTATAGTATGATTGGGTGAAATGTGAGAAAGAAAGTATTAAAAAGTCTGAATACCAAAAAGATACGAATAGGCGTTGTAGCTGAAAACAAAAAAATATCGGGAAAAAAGGAGTTATCGACGGGAAAATGGCAAATAAAATGTCCTCCGCGTAAGGAATATTGAAGAGGGAGCTACTCAGTTAGGTGCTTTACATATTTCTACCCTTCTTGCGGTAAATATGTATGAGATCCTCAGCTTCCCGTATTTTAAATTCTTCGCCAACCACCAAAATTCTCATTGAAGCAGCAAGACATAAAAGAGAAAGCATTTACGCACGACAGGTAACTTGATGTAGTATGATGTAGTATTCATTTTAGGTTTTTAGAGTTAGGTTGATTATTTCAGCTCGCTTCCTGAATTGTTTGAGTGACTTTAAAACGTTTAAGCGGAATTCATTTATCAGTCAAACCGCTTTTTTTTTTTTTTTTAAGTAAACATGTAAGAGCTGCGGTCTCTGATTAATGCGACTTCTCGGTGTTATAGGGCCGTGCACATAGCGGAAGTAAAAAAAATAAGTAAATAAAAAAAAATGTAAAAAACGGTTGACAAGCCTTCTTTTGAAATTTGTCAATGGTTAAAGAACTATGCAAGTAAGTGCTAAATAATTATTCAAAACCTCTTTTCAGCCAAGTCGGCTATTTAAAATTTTGAGAAAGAAAAATAAATGTCAAGAAAAGGCTGACAAGCCCTCCTTTGAAATTTGAAAGTGGTCGACAAATCGCAATTAAGGGACAAAAATGTATTCGAAAGGTTCTTTTCAGCCACGTCGTCTGTTCATATTGAACGCACAACTGCTCTATAACGATAAATAAAGTAACAATTTTTTTCTTCCCCCCCCCTTCCACTATTTTGACTTTATTTAGTGTATTGCGGCAGATGTGCACACGGTGAAGAGGACAAAAATGAGGGAAAGGCTCACAAGCTTCACTTAAAACTTGGAAAAGGTGAAAAAATGACAATTAATTGACAAAATAATCATTCGAAAGTTTTTTCCGGCTGTACGTCGTTTACCGCTTGCCCGAATTCATCCATTTCTTGTTAAAGAGTACATTGTGAGTCCTCCTGTGCGCGTTGCGGTAAGGAAAGAAACAACCCCCAGCTTGCGAAGAGAAAGCATGGCTGCCGAGTAAAATTGCTGAGGGGTTGAAGCATGAGTTGCACTGAAATTCCTGTCACGTTCGCCAGCACTTTGTTCTCATTACAAGGCCGTACAAGTGGCTGGTCGGTAATTTATCGTCTTGCACCACACTCCGTGCTTAGCAAGAACCGCGTATCTACGTATAGATTCGAATTGGAGAGAAGCGGTTGTTCCTCAGAGCGGCAGCACATCCGAGACCCACCATCCACCACACAAATTAATGCCAACCACCAACAACTGCTCACACCAAATTCTTCTTCGGAGTCGTTGCCTCATCTCGTCGGCAATGGCGCTGCGCTAAGGAAAAACGCCGTATGCGCATTCGAATGTTGCCAAATTTTCTCTAAGTAAATATTTATTTTTGAGGAAGATTATGAATATTTTTCCTTGAAATTTTCAGACTTTTTAGATCTAATTACGAACGAAATTTTCCGGAAAATTGGAAAAAAAAATATTCACAGATTTTTCTGAAAATGTGTAATTTTTCGAAGAACATTTTGCAACGCCTGATGGCTCATACGGCATTCTTCCCTAGCACGGGAGAATGACACTTTTTTCTCAGAAAATTTCGAATTTTTGGCAGCATCTGGCCGCTCGGTTTCCGTAAATCCTATCACGAGGGTATCTACCAGTCAGCGTTTACAAATTGGATGAAATATTGTGTATTTATATATTTTTTATCGAGTTTTGTCTTTTCCGCATTTCATCGTCTTCCTCCTCTCTTACCCTGGGATCTCATTTATCACACGTCCTCCCTCTTAATCTCCTTAATATGATTTAATGGCGTCCATTGCTCGTACCTGACCGCGAAGAGTATTTCTCTGATTTTTCTCTCTTTAACTCAATTTTCTGACTTTTAACCGAAAGTCGGAAGGTACTTTTCTTGCACGTGCAATTATAGTATTCTTTTATTTGGACGTATTTAATGCCAAAAGAAACTATGTAGAAAAAAAAATCGATAGAATACATAAAATAAAAAGAGAGCCATGCAGAACACAAATCATACGCACTTACGTGTTTTTACTTTTGCTTCATTTTAATGTAATTCTTCCTATAGCATACATTGCCCATTTAATTGGCTCTGTTTCGTTCATTTCCCGGTGATTGTTCGTATGTTGTAAAAGTTCAGCGTTTTAGACATAAAATATAATATATCCTCAACTCTGTTACACATTAATCGAAGATTTAATTACTTATTTTTGTGGGTTGCCTAGAGAGAGGCCTGGCAAATAGTCGAACGCTCCTTCATAATCATATCCGTGGTTATGCAATTTTAGCTACCCAAACGTCGAAATAATTGTATCCTGCATTTGGTCTCCAGTTCGATGTGAGCTCTATTAAATTACGTGCTTTTCTACCGAAAATGGAGTTACTAGTCACTGGTCACCTTCTAATCTAAAGTATTCCAATTGGAACTGCTCATTGAATACCAAAAGACCTTCGCTCTTTATCTCAATTACTCATTGTAGGTCGATCGGAATCTTTTTTCATTTTAAATTCTCTTGGCTTCGTTTAAGAGTAGCTGGTGAGAGGTGAACATGTATACTCCTTCTGATCAGGCCTCGCAAAAAACTTTTTGAACGTCGAAATAATCTTAATGCACTTTGGTCGGCACACTGGATTTCTGAATTTTTCGTCCCAGGCAATCACAACTTGCTTGTGCTCTTATCAGTAATCAGAAAAATATCTCAGATAGCACTTTTACGCGTGTTTCACCCCTCGTGAATGGGGATTACGGTGAATATGAAACCTAAATTAACCAAGTCTCCCACTCCCCTGAGACCCTCTCACTAGGTTATTTTCATCATGAGCGGTCATGGCGCAGCTCTACATAATTATTATGACACAGCCATAAGCTACGCCATTTTTATTTTTTTATTCCTTTCTTTACTGTCAAACTCGTCTCACGAAATTATTTCAAGAGTACTATCTAATAACTGACATACTTTCAGGATATTGTCCAAATTTTTACTATAATTTAAGGCTTTCCCTGACTGCGAATGAAGGATTATGCTTTACATTCATAGTTGTTCCTTTCACGTTAATACTTCTGTAACTGATGTATTTTTATGGCTTAAAGAGGCCTTAACAATTAAGACTTTGAGCATGACTCTTTATCGCGGTGCACGTTTTATGTGCATTTTTTGGCTCCCTCTCCACTATTTAAATTAGCAAATTTTTGCAGGAAACACATATAATTATGAACAAGTTTCATATTATTCGCTCAGTGCAGTTTTTGAGTGGCAAACAATTCCATTTTTTGTTTTTGTTTGAATCTCTGATATAATTTTCCAATTAGGGTAGTGAAATATGAATTGAAAAAAAAAATCTTTAATCCTTTGAAAAATTACTAAAATAGACATATTTTAAGACAAAAATCAAATTTCTATTTGAAATCCGCAAACATACATTATCTGACTCTACGCTTCTTTGTATTCCGTCAAATATTTTCAAACTAAATATGAAACTTGATGAGGAAAGTGAAAGTTTTTTCTTTGTTGTAGTCAGATTTCCGCATTCGCAAGACTTCAACGAAAAACGATTGGCTTAAATCAAATGACGCCATTACGTCGAGTGAATTTTCAAAACTAGTTCAGAGGTACGATTAATAGTTGATGAAGCTTAAAATTGGTCAAACCGTTTGCTGGTATCCGTGCTAAAATGCATGTGGCACGCCACCATATTTGAAAGAACTCGGAAATAAGGAGAGAAAAAAAGAAAAGCACGAAAGAACAATGGTAAAACATAATCGAAGACATTAAGAGCCGGAAATTCAGTTTGAGAACAGTCATGGCACGGACAGGAGACTTGTCAAAGTTTTTAGTTCGTTGCCGGATTGTTCAATGTTAAGGTGTTGCGTCCTCTTGAAACCAACACAGGTTGAAATCTTTAAAGGTTCCAAAAATAAATTTTGAATGTCGCACACATTCAAGACGTGTAACAGCTGCGCATCATAGACATAATTATAATTAACATATCTCCTCAGGCAGCACATGTATGACATAGCAGCCACCCGTCTTTTTTTTTGGGGGGGGGGGGAGGTCGTCATTTTTTAGGGGGAGTTTTTTAGGATTGGGCCGGGATGGCTATCGCCACCTAAAATTACTGAGTTGCATATCAGAAATAGGTGTGTTCCCCTTATCTTTATTAAAAAAGTTCTCATTTCTTCGTGCGTCGTCCTCGTCAGATATTTTTCGAGTTTTAAATATAAAAAATTAGATCAGAACATCCTAAATCTCACATAGTTCCAACCTCCTCTCTATACAGCTTTGAGTGATATTTCAGATGGAATTAACTCAGATGAATAGTTCGGATTTCATGATATCTGAACTAAACTTCCGCCTCACCCGACTTCATCCTTTTCATTGTTTTTTACAGGGTCTCCAAAATATATCGGTGAAACTCATGCTCGAACCACGTGTCTCATTTTCTGTGTATCAAAAGCTTCCCTCCTATTTTATTTTCTGAAAGGGGACCAACTCAACATTATCGCTTGAAATTTTCCCAGAATATTCTTCACATAGAGAGGAAAAATCACGAAAGGTTTCAAGAGTCGACGTTCAGTGGTTCAGTAATGAAGGTTTCGTTCAAATAATAAAGTATGGTCTGCAACGCGGCAAACCGAGTTACGCGATTCAGAAGTTTTAACGTCGATATCGTATTTGTCTCAGATTTTAGTAAACCACCCCTAACAATCTAACTGCCAGGGACGCTAACCTTAGTCTTAATATTTCCCAATCAGCTGCTAGCATATATAATCTCCACGAGGGCACAATTCCGTTGCAACATTTCTCACCAATGCGAATCATGAAAAGGCACAACATACTCGTAACAAAAACTCGGTTTAAAGAAGGTAATTGGGCACAGTCTCGCAACAGCGCAGGGTCACTAATCGCACCTCCCCAACGAGCACGACTCAATCTCACAATCAGCGACTGATTAATGAAATTCGCGCTCTAAGTGTAAACAGATTCATTACGACCCAAGTTTCACTCGGGTGCCGAGTGCCGAGACCGAGAAAAAGAAAACACGAGGAACACAAGAAGAGGCCGGGGGGAGGGGTGCTAGGGGGGAGCGGGGGTGTTGGGGGGGAGTTACCGGGTTCGGTCTCCGGCTCAAACGCACAAGACAAGCACAGGGACCGACACCAATCAACGAGCTCCGCGGAAGGGGGGCACGGACGACAGAGGGGGGTGGAGGGGGGCGGCATGGTGGCGTGGTGGCAGGCGGCACGAGACGTTCAAACGTCCATCATCGTCACCTGGCGATGTGTTCATTAAATCTGACAACATTGCGTGCCTGTCAATCCTCCCCAGGGGTTCTTGCCCCCCTTCCCGCCTTTCACTTAGCTCGCCTTCATCTGTGCCTAGTTCATCTCCGAATGTGTTGATGCTTTCTCAGGCACCGACTCCGGGAACGGCACGGGGGGACTTTGTCGGTTCAACCGAGACATTTGGACTTGACGGACGGGAATCTGTTAGCTCCGTGGAAATGTGTCGGGAAAACATAATAAGCTTCCACCCGCGAGGGAACGTGAGCGAAAGGTAAGGGTTCCAAGCTTATAGCGTTGCAGGAAATAGACAATGTATACCCGGAGAATCGGGAAATTCCGTTTGAACCTTATTTTTGTCACATCTTGGCATAGTGCTTCTATTGTAATTTAAGGTTCACACTCGGTTGATTATCACATCGCGCTGCAGTACATTTTTCGCGTACAATTATGTTAAGGAGGATAGATGGCATCCAAAAAGTGAAGGAGAGATGCAAGTAAATTGATAAACAGAGCATACTCTTTATGAAGACAAAAAATCGGCATTAAATGCAAAAGAAGACAACTGATGACGTTCCGAAAAAAAAACGGGGCTATTACTGGAAAACACATGGGATTTTCAGTTTAAAAGATGGAAAAACTATACTATTAAAAAGTGTAAATCACGCTACAAAATGCATGCCCCTTCGTTTTGATTATTATGCAATTTGAGCGACTCAGGAGTTGAAATAGTTGTATCAAGCTCCTTGGGCATAATTTATCAGCTCTCTGTCATTACCCATGAATGAATTACAATCACCAAATAACCATGGTTTCAGTTGTTATTGAGCTTATCTTACGGACTAATAAGAGTTCCAATGAAGCAGTCCAGAGCTTCAGAAATTGAGTAATTTGCTGTTGTTTTTTTTCAACATCGTCGCCATCTTGACACCTTTTCTTTTCAATGTTTTTTTTTTTTTTTTTTGTATGTAGTTAATCTTGGCAAGTTTGTTTTCTAGTATTTCTATCATTACCCGCATAGGAAAAGTTCCGACGAGAAGTTGCAGAATTTATTGATTGCATGAGATTTCCTTAAACTTTCCGTGGATGATTCGATTAGCCAGGGGACGAAGCTGCGAAAGAAACGTGAGAAGAGACGCCGAGGTGTCTCGGGCTCTGCTCGAGACGGCCCGGAACCTGGATTTACGGATGATTAGAATATTACGGTTGATTAAGGATTCTAAACACACCGTTGAACTGTATTTCACTCCGCGAGACGGTTAGTATGTATTGGAGCTCGTGGAGCGATACTGGATACTAGTCCGATCGGCAATAAATGGGCACTGACAGCGCCGCGGTGCACAGTGGAACCAGGAATTGGAAAAGATTGGACATGGTAGGATGCGTAAAGTTTAAAAGCAGACATCTTAATTAATACAAAACTCAGAGGTTTAAAGTTGGTTGCATGGGGTCTCTCCTGAAATTTCCTACTAGAAGCACCTCTTATCAGGGACAGATTGACCTATTTGCTGCCCATAGGTCGCCTGAATTTTGCCGCCCCCGCCTCATCCACATTTAAAAACATCCATGAGAACCATCAAATGGATACGCCAAAGGGGAAGGGAGGCTGCATGAGGCATAAGACAGCATAATTAAAGCTGCTATCTTTTGTGCCACCGAAAAACGACAAAATCAGAAATTAATTAATTTTCACTCTCGGAAAATGAGAGCTGTTGCCGCCTTTCCTCGATTGTAGTGGAGATGTTGCATGTGTGCATGAGGAATTTGCGATTTGACTTTTGATTCTTATTCTGAAAGTTCGCGCGATAGTGCCACTGATTTTCTCTGAAATCAACTCCCAAGCTCAAAAAAAGCTCTCAAGTTGAGGCCAAAATGAAGGGGACATCCCACGCTATCCTGAGAGTCCACGTCTACATCAAGACAAACTCTCCATGCAAAGATAGGGAGCAAATACATTAGCAGGGTTGCCGTGTATTCAGTTTGAGAGTCCCCAAATGAAGTGGCAGCCCTGTCAATGTATTTGCTCCACATCTTTGCATGGAGAGTTTCTCATGATATGTAGAGGTGACTTCTCAGGATAGCGTGGGATATCTCCTCCATTTTGGCCACATCTTGAGAGCTTTTTTTGAGCTTGGGAGTTTATTTCAGAGAAAACCAGTGGCACCATCGTGTTTCTCGCGAACTTTTACATATTAATATATTGTCAAATTGCAAATTCCTCAAATATGCAACATCTCCATTTTTTTCTGAATCCAATGTTTTTTTTATATACCTATATATAAAAAAAACCAAAATTTGCCGCTCTCTGAATATGCCGTAATGGGTTGTGGCCCATCCCTAAATCCGGCCGTGCCTCTAATGTGACGAATTGAACTTAAAAATTTGAAGTTTGAGTAACACCTTTCCCTATGGGTTGCTCCACCGTGCGGCGGGCTGGAGAGGTGGTAGTCACACTCCTGCCCCCTGATGGGAAGACGCACAACTTCATACTGTGTTAATCACCTTTTTGATGGGTTCAAATAACCATTATGACTTGTTCGCCTTCCACAATCCCGGTCCACGGGCGCGGGCGCGGGCCGCGATGGAACCCCACATCCAAAGGCAGCGCCCGCTGTTTCTGATTAGTGATTGGAGCTCCGTCGCGCGTCCCGGCCCGTCGGTGTAATCTTTGACTTCATAATGCTCTCTGGCCAGTCCGCACTCCTCATTCCCACACAGGATTCCGAATCAGGTGTCGTGTCGAAATGGACACTTTTATCCGACCGCGATATGGATCGCGGCCATGGAATGATTTTTGTCCAGATCTGTGACCACGATTCCATATTGACGGTGAAACTACCAAACCACGTATCTCAGTTTGCGACGTCGCAGACTTCCTGTCATACTTTATTTTTTAAATAGAAAACTACTCAACGTCAATTCGTGAAAACTTCCATGATTTTTCCTCTTTGTGCGGAGAAAAATCTGTGAAAATTGTAAGGAATGATATTGATTTGATCTCCTTCAAAAAAATAAAATGTGAGTGGAGATTTTTAAACACCGCAAACGAGGTACGTGGTCTGGTAGTTTCACCATCGATATGTGGCAAGAAGATGTAGTTATCATGCTACTATGTAGCTGGCTCCTCCAAATAAATGCATTTACCAGCCAACCAATCAACCATTCCAATATGTAGCTGTGGGGATCATATACACTATCATTCCTACACGGTTCCCTTACGGAGGGTCGGACTGATGCAACTGGACCGCGTTTAACAGAATGGAACCAAGCCACATCAGCTATTGCCAAATTTAACTGGGCAATTTAATTTTTTAAGAGAGAACGTTTGTGCGGATTCCTTCAAACATTTTAAGGAATTTGCTTTGTATTACGGAGAATATTCACTGAAATTTGCACAAAAATCCGCACAGCCATTTTCATAAATAAGAATAAATTGTCCAGCTAAATTTGGCAATAGCTGATGTGGCTTGGTTCCTTTCTGTTTAACTCAGTCCAATTGAAAACAAAAACACATTGAATAAAGAGCCCAGACTCTTGAAAACATTGACAAGAAAAAATACTCTTGATTCAATCAGATTTAAGCTTAAATCAAAAGGAAATCCGCTCAAATTAAGAGGCTTGGCTCCTGATGTAAGCAAAAGTCTGATTGAATCAAGAGTATTTCTTCTTTTTGATGTTTTTAAGAGTCTGGACTCTAGATCCAATGTGTTTTTTTTTTTTTCCAGTGTGGAAAAAGGTCCGTATGGCTTCAGCTTCTAAGGGGCGTGGACCCCAAACTAGGGGAGGAAGGGCTGGGGGTAAGGAATATCCCTAAGAAGATAGAAACCGGGGGTATTCTTGACACTTTTTCAAACATTTTCAACCGTTTGTTAAAAAAGTACAAAAAATATCAGGGTATTTAAAAACCTAAAAAATCGAAAATTATCAGGGAATTTTTCAACATCAGGAAACACCTTGAAAAAGTCGTATATCTGACTTTAGCTCGTTGTCATTTTGCCTCCGGTTTTCAGTGTAGGCATCCTCAGCTCTCACGTGGCTGAATATTGGCATCGCTCAAATGTCACGTTGAATAATAATCAGAGCGAGCGTACAATGCGGAGCGATCACTGTCAGTTCGCCTTCAGTTTTCAATGTAGGCAACCCGAGCTCCTAAGTGGTCGAATAGTGGTATCACTCTCAAATGTCATGGTTGCTCGAGTTACGCGAGGAGCTCGATGAAAGCAGATGAAGAAACGCACAGCTTTGATTTATATGCATCATGAACTTCTCGAGGTGTCCTATATTTCAGGTAGATAAATTATTTAAATTCAAATTTGTACACCGCGTGAAGATTTTTCTTTCAGCTGTCTGATGTTTTCAACTGACGGGATCGTACCTCAAGATTTTCGATATCATTTTGAATGGGATAAGCCGCAAATTTTAATTCTCACTTATTCCTTTTTGTCTTTTGCACTTTGGAGCACGCGTTGAAAGTCAATCGATCAATTGATAATTTCTAAATTTTAGGACAAATCTCAAGAACTTTCGAGCAAATCATCATGATATAGTAAATTATACGTACGCGCATTTATACGCACTTTCGAAAGCTTTAAATGTTAGAACCTGCTTTAATATCGCAAATTGAGAGTCAACACAATTTGCGATATTTAGCTCTAGTTGTACTTTCGGAGTTATTTAAAAATTTAATTTCATTAAAATTTTGGGTACAAATATCTGACGTATGCTAAGACTAAAGCGTAAAGTGATACTCTGTAATTTTTAAAAAAACGTCTTAAAATTCCGAAAAGATGAATTGATCGATCAAATACGAAATGTTATTCTCTAAAATGTCGAAGAACCACCGCAGTCAACATTATTGAAGGAAAATCGGCTTAATCAAATTATTTCCCAATTGTATGCGACCTAAGCCCTTCATTTCCTCATCACCTCATTAGTTAACAATCATCACTACTTACAGCGATAAATCACAATGCTCGAGCTTGTTTCCGATCAACAAGCGACGCGGAGAGCGAGCACCAGGCAAGTATCAACAAACAAACTAATTCACCCCTCCCTGTGAACCTTGTAAAACAGAGGCGTCAACAGCTCACTATCTAATAGTCACTACCGCCGTCGTCGACTCTTTTGTTAATCGGAGGATTACAATTGTAGCCTAGTCACACTTACAAGCCGAATCCGACGGCGAGCAGTCAATTACAACCCCACTTCACCCTCCGCGCGAAAAGGATCCCCTAATTCTGGGTCACGTGGCGAACGCCCCGGGGCCTTTGATTGCGTATTTATTAGACAAATATTTCTCACCGATCCGCCGAGCGATACCGCTCTTAATCGAAGGCGAATTATTCAATCAGATTTCGGGGCAAGATTTATGGGTTGAGGGTGCTACTTAAGAGGCCATTAGCATTAGAGGAGAACCGGAATGCTGCAGCGGATCCTTTTCTGCGCTCCGCGCCGCGCGGCCGCGTTTTCATGCAAATTAGTTTCTCTCCCTCTCTTTTTTCTCACAGCCCCGCGAGCTCTGTTGACTTATTGTTAGAGTAACGCCTCTGAAATATGCTCCGAATGTAAACTCACTTAAATCAATTTAATCCCGGTCCACTCGTGATCGACCCTCTGCCTCTCGGACCCAACATTTTTTTTAAACTCGAATGGTCCATTACTTTAAAATGGGCACTCTAAATTAATGTGATCTATGCAAGGACGTTTTCGGCGAATTTGTAGTTCCGAATAGTAGAATGGGGAATTTTACCCATGAAAAACTCTGAAATTGAAAACCATCCGAAGTATCGAAGTATAAAAATATTGGACAAAAGACGCCATGCTTTGGTGGTACCTAGTTGAATACAATTAGTTGTTTAAAACACGTTCATGCCCACGTGTTGCTCATAGCTTTGACTTTTTTGCTCCCTTAGAGTTAGATAAAGTATCATCGTATAGAAAATATCATAATTTTTGGGGTGTTAAGATCTATGGGGTAAAAGTACCATAATATAATTTAAAAAAAAAAGTGTTCCAGTCATTCGTAAATTTTAATGGTTATTTATTATTTTAAGTAATTGGCAATTTTCAAATGATCTAGAATTCCATTCGCATTAGCGAAAGTGCTGTTGCTAACCTGCAGAAAAATTGAGAATTAACATTTAAATAACAATGATAATTTTTTTCTGCTGATACATCTAAATATTCATGAAAAGAGAACTCTTTGTTTTTGTGGAAAGTTGTTTAACTATGATTTCATTAGTTGTTTTATTATTAACTCTGATTTTCCTCATCATCAAAATCGGTAGCTGAGTCAGTTTTATATACCTGAAAAAAAGAAAAGAAAAAAATTCAATGCCGTTTCATGAACTGATGGAGTTCAGCAGGCGCGTTTTAGCTTAAGGAGATGTAACTTTTTGGGTCCGATAGCTAGAATATGCTATAACTTGTATTTTGGAAGGAAAATCAAGTTTTGCCGTTTTTTTTTTGTTTTTTTTTTGTGTGTTCGTTATTTTCAAAACCTGGTACAATTGAAACGGCTTTGGTGAAGATGAGTCGAGACAGATGAGAACATTTTGACCTCTCCAGTCGGGAAAAATAAGAAATTGCGGGGTAATGGCGGCACGGGCACGGGGTAAGAAGTGAGCGGAATTAATGATGATGGTGTTGGTAACACTGCGTTTGGTTGGCTGACATGAAATTTAATGCTAATTACAACCATTTTCTAATGCTCTAACACTCTAATTGGTTATGAGGTAGAGTCGCGCTATCAAGCGAGGCGTCTTTAACTACCAACTTAATAGACGGAGAAGTGTAGAACTATTTACATTAAGCAACCGACAGCGGAGAAAGAGAGGATCCTGCGAGTTTCTTTTCATTGCTAATTTAATTACCGTCTCTCAACAATCGCTTCTACTTACAAGTGTTCTTTATCCTCCTTTTTTCCAACCTCATCCTCGTATTCGGATATTAATGTGCTCAGCTCATCTGAGGTGATGGCCATGGCAGGCGCAATCGCTCCGGTTTTTGACGGTAAAGCTCCGACGCTCCATGCTCGACGCTGATGAAAATGTGAGAGCCGTATAAAGTTAATCGCCTTCAACTTGACAAATTTCCTCTGCTCCGTGAGGCTCCCTGGCAAATCAATGCCGCTCAGATTATATCGTCAACGCCCACTCTTCACATACCTGCCTCATCACATTTATTTTAACTTGATGATGATCTGATAAATGATGCGGTTTATTCTGACTCACAGAGGTTAAGAAGAAGTGGTTCCATACTTCGAGTTTTCATAGAAGAAGGATATTTTGAATCAGTGAGAATGAAAACACACCAACTCAGTAACTCGTTACCGCATCTGTTCCAACCTGGACATTCAAAGTATCCTCAAGTACTTGTCTTTCAGCACCCAAAGTTTTTTTCTTAGACTAACTTCTTCACCCACAGTTTTGTGTGATTCTTAATTATTTCCATTCTTTCGAGCTGGTGTGTTTTCGTTTTCATTTATACATGTTCATCTCCTTTCACTTTAATTTCAGTACCAGGCTCTTATTCTCCGATTAGACGTATTATTTCTAAAAGGAACTATGTTGCAGGTACATATTATGTAGATAGTTCCTTCTAGCATAAATACGTCCAATTCGTCGTTCGGCTGACAGAGAGGCGTAACTACAGTCTATAATGAGCTCTGTTGTCCATTCTTTTCAATGCTTTTCCGGGCTCATATCAATGTGTAGTTACACCCTTATCTCAGCAGGGCGACGAATTGGTAAAAAAAGATCAGGAAAACCTCAAACGAAGATGGCTTGCGCATCTTGAAAAATATTATTACGTTTTAGGTCAAATTTTTACCGCCTTCTCCAAGGATATAGTTTTGAACATTGCCCTATATTTTGAACAAAATCGAAAGTGCACTCAACTTCTTGGATTATAGAGGAGGTAGAAATGGTAGGGCTTTATAGTATAAAACGCCCGCCCTCTGAGCTCATATGTTTAAATTAAGATATACGCAAACAATCCAAGTCGCTCCAGTTTCCCCCCATCACTCTACTATGAGTCCTTGCAGGCCTAGTTCACGAAATTTATGGATTCCAGTAGGTATAAGTCTCGCGAGGAGATGAAATCACACGTTAGATTGTAGTGGATCGCTATTATTCGCAATTAACGGGCCCCGTTTTCTCCTTGGCTTAACCGGTGTCTAATGGATGCGAATTAATCTAGCCACGAAGGTGTTATGGGGATTTATAGCCGACGACACCGAGCGCTGTGGCCAGAAGGTCCTCGACGGAGGAAACCGCCCTCATTTGAGATATGTGGGAAATCCGGATTTCGCCCGGGCAGTTAGGCAACCCGAGCGAGACGTGACCGCATTACCGAGATTGGCGGCTGACAATGCTGCCCTGCTAAGGAAAAACGCCGTATGAACATTTGTGTGTTGCCAAATTTTTTTCGGTAAAATACGAATTTTCTGGAAAACTTGTGTAAATTTTCCGTCCAATTTCTCAGGCCTCATCTCTACGAGCCGTTTCACGAGATTTGTCCCAGGGAAAAATCCTACTTACGAAGTTGGGAAAAATATTGAGTTAATCAATATTTTTCCCAGTAGCAAGTATGGTACTTGTACCCCTAGGATCCACTGAGAGAAGAAGAAGAATTGAAAACGAATTGTGCGATATTTTATTCATTACCACATTGTTAATGTTTGTTTCGTTAAAAATGTGTCTAATTGTCAATTGAGTGCAATCATTATTTTAATCTCGGTTAAATACTCGACTTTAACTAATTTATCTTCCCGCGCAAACTAGTCGCAGGACTGTATGAGCCCCGTCCCGTGGAGACGGTAACTGGGGAAAATCCCAGAAGTTTCATTCCTGCGATTCGAACTTGGGACAAATCCCATGAAAACGTCCCGTGGAGACAAGGCCTTAAGTATCAGAGGATTTCGAGTGGAAATATTCATTATTTGTCTCAAAAATGAATATTTTCGGAGGAGAAATTTGGCAACTCTCGAAGGTTCATACGACGTTCTTCCTTAACACGGCAGAATGGCTCACGAGTTGATTAATGATCGCGAGGGCTTTGATTGAATGTTATTCAATAGCCTCAACAGTTTTTCATAATTACAACGTACGCGTAACCACGACTCAAGTCCGCCGCCGTCGTTGGCATCCCGGAGTGGGAATTTTCTTTTTCGAGCTGAGATTTTGCGGGGTTTTCTGCACACTCTGCCAGCCCGGACGCACGCTCCGGAGCGGAGATTAAGATCGGACACTGCTCGAGCTCGGATAGGTGAGAGACGAAGCTCACCGTCCATCCTGCCGGCACCGCCTCCCAACACTTGAGCGCGAGTCAATAACTTTATCAGTTGCGCCGGGCGTCAAAGGCGGACCCCGGCCGCAGCGCCTGACGCCGGGCAACTTCGCTAAACGGCCGCTCCCGCGGATTAAGAGCCGCGCGTTAAAGACCCTTGTATCTAAAAGGTTTACAACAGCGTGGATGAACGTGGTCGTGGAAACTACTATCGGTGAAAGTTGGCTTCGCTAATTTCGAAGGGACTAATGACCGAGATGATGACGAAATGTTCTTGACTCTTTCATGGCGTTTTGGACTCCGCCCCATTTTTATTATTTGATAAGCCTGGAAACAGACAAGAGACCCTCCACTGGCTTCTTGGTGACAGGCGGAAGCTTTTACTTTCGGGGATTCAACAATTTTGTTTGGACATTTACAAGGGAACAGCAGTCACCTAGTTCACCAGTTGATCTACCTACATGGTGGATGATGAGCTTCGAGGGACGTTATGAGCGAAACAAGTTTCCCAAACTTCGGCTTTTTACAAAACAAAACAGCCAACACGTTGGTAAACATCAACCATGCAGGTAAGTCAACAGTAGGATGCTGAAGTCCCGAAAGTAAAAGCTTCCACCATCGCAGGATACTAGTGGAGGGTCTCTTGTCTCTGCCTATGGAAAACACGACCAAACTGCAACCGCTTGCCCAAGTCTCGGGTTATTTTTCACGACCTCTCCAAGCTTGGTAGCAGAAAACTCAGGAGGCTGCGCTGCACTGTGGATGAGTATTAGACCCGAAATGCGTCTGCAGCTGCCTTCCTGAATGGTCGTTGCTAGTGTTGCACCAAACAGCGTATCTCCTTGAGAGAAAATTGTGCTCATATGAGCTTTTTTCCCTCTGTATTGAGATTTCCAGCTTTATGCTGATTTGTAACATACGTCGGCTAAAAAAGTTCAACTTACGGTCTCACCACCCGTGCGTCTACCGCAATCAGTTTGCATTCGACAGTAGATTGGTGGTTCCATCCCCGTCCAAAATTTTTGAGGGGAGACCGCAAGGGAAGATGACACCCCCTCCCTCGTCGCCCCGGGCTTCCGTCGGCGTCCCTGATGCTGCAACAGGGATCATCTCCGCGTCTCTGATGCGCAGATAGGAATCCGAATGACAGTGGGCGCGCGTCGCAACACCGCCACCGCAGCTCTAACCGTTATCTTGATCGTCCTCCTATTTTGTGCTCATCAAAATCCCTCACCCACCACAAGCCTGGCCATGTTGCCATTTTGAAGGCACGGATTTTGGCTTATTGTGTTTTTTCTCATGGAGCAGCTATCTGCGCACCCTGCAGTAAATGGAAACAGGATATGTCAACTATCGGAGTTCTGAATTTTCCACGTATATACGCATAGGAAAGCAGGAGGACAGGGAGAAATCTTGGTGGGCTAGTTGCTCAGGGTGTTTTCAACTGGTTTGTCTTTTTCACTGGAAAAATGGGTTGGAAGGGTTGGAACTTAATGATAAACTTATTAGAATTATTCTTTAACCCACTGGAGTTGCCAGGAGCACCAGTCAGTTGGAGTGAAACTCCGATAAGTTAGCTACACGCAGTACCAATAAGTTGGTGTTGTGCATCAGTGCTGTTATAACTGTGTCAAAATGAGCAAATCCTCTTTTTCAAATTTAACATATTGGTATTGATTGAAAGCATTAAAGCATCATCTCCGGACGCACGATAATTTTACGCATATAGTTTAATCAATGCTTGGATGAGCTGTATCCTGAACCAATTGGAATTGTTCTTAGTTACAAAATGTTTAAGAAAAACGAATTTACTTTTAAGAGGTTCAAGTTATTTTGGGATGAAATGAGTTATAATTTAGCAAATCCGAGTCTTTGTAGACCTGTTTGAAAGTTTTTACGAATAAATTCTCTGTGTACAACCAAAAAACGATCTGATCTTTTGTGCTTTGTTTTTTATTGAGGATACCAATGTGACGTTGCCTTGGTACAATGACGTAGCAAACGCCTCAATGTTGTAATCCCTTTCGTTTCTCTTAGTATACTCTCTCGCTGCAGTTTCTCCACTTACGAAGCCAAATTAAGCAATCAAGAGAACTTTTGGAAAATAAACTACTTAACATGTAAAGCATTCGTAAACAGTGCACCAAATCGGCAATTTCAAACGTTCGAGCTATTAAATTGGCTAATTGGCAACCTGCATCTGCCGTTCTGCCGTGCTAAGGAAGAACGCCGTATGAACATTCGAGAGTTGCCAAAATTCCCTTGCCAAAACATGTATTTTTGACGACATTTATGCCCATTTTTCTTTGAAATTTCCAGATATTTTAGATTAAATTGCGTGCGAAACTGTCTGAAAATTTTGGAAAAAAATGTTCACAATTTTCCCTGCAAATTTGGTATTTATCGAAGGAAATTTGGCAACGTCTGATGGTTCATACGGCGTTCTTCCTTAGCGCGGCTGTATTCTTCCATTATCCCCGATTAAATTCAGGTCTGAAGATAAGCTGGAATCGTTTGTGTTAAAATTGGCAACTGAGGGTCGTAAGGAGCCGACAAAGTACAAAGCGAGCGCGGTTTGACTCGGCGTGGTGCAAAGTTTGGCCGTGTCGAATGCTCTCGGCGTTAATCCGCGGCACGAGGAACCAGCTATTTGTTTTTATAGCCCGTCCGCAGTTATAGGCTTAGCCCCATCCGCGCTTTTCCGTAAGGGCTGTAAGCGCTGATCCGAGCGCCGCGCTCGTCTTACGCTCCCAGGATCAAAAGCGGCGAGGAGGCGCGATTTGTGGTCTTGTTTTGGCGGTGCTCGTCTTCAATGGATATTAATCGAAGTAATACGATGAGTGAATGTGCAGGAAATCCATAAGCATCCCTATAAAGAGAAATATTTTGTCCAAGAAGTGAGACAAATTAGTATTAACCGTAGTAGTGCACTGTTTTAGGACTGCAACTGTAGATGCGCATCTTTCAATTTTAGTACTTGATTATGCTGATCGATTTATCTGTTAAAAAAGAAAAAAAAACATTTTTTGATAGGTCATAGGGTGCCATTAATGAGATTTGCATCAAAAAATTTGGGATTTTTCGACCCCCACTAGAAAAAAAAAAAAAAAAAAAAAAAAAAAAAAAAAAAAAAAAAAAACACATTGGATCTAGAGTCCAGACTCCTAAAAACATCGACAAGAAAAAGTACTCTTGATTCTATCAGAATCTAGCTTAAATCAAGAACCGAGCCTCTTAATTTAAGCAGATTTCATGTTGATTCAAGCAAAAATCCGATTGAATCAAGAGTATTTTTTCTTGTCGATGTTTTCAAGAGTCTGGACTCAAAATCCAATGTGTTTTTTTTTCCAGTGCCCCTCATCCCTTCGTTGCGCTTTTGTGACGTAGGTCTCTATCCTTCAATACGTAAAAACAAGATGGCGTAACGCTCTTTTGGACACCCCCTCCCCTCTAGAGCGTTACGCAAATCGGGAACAGCTCCCGATCAGAATCTGTGTATTTCAACTCTCATAATCAAGCACTGTAAATCCTAAAATCACTCCATTCTTACACGGAATCAAAATCACGGGGTATAACCTCTCGGAGCAGCTTTTGCGGGTTATTTTGCGAACACCCTGTAAGCGATAATAAATAAAATAAAAAAGGGACGGAAGGTAAAAAGCCTGGAGCTCTATTTGATTTATCTTTTCTGTGTGACCTATGTGACGGGCGAGGAGGGGCCCGCGCCCCCTTCGCGCCCCTCCCGAGCACGAACGGGACCAACGAGGGGCGAGGGGCGAGGGGTGGCCGTAGCTCGCGGAGCGGATAAAAGAGGGGGAATTTTCCCTTAGCGCCGAGATTATTTATCTCCCCCGTGGGATTTTGAATTTCATACAAATTGTACAACCTCCGCAGCTTCCGTATACATCCGGGCCACTAAATACAGATACATAGTTGAATTATTGTCAACCGGGTTTTCCGGATAAATGAGCCTTTAGGCGGGGGCGTTTGTGTTTTGGCTCCAGTTGGACGCTGCCCATTCGGACTCGCGGCCGGGGGGGGTGAATGGAGGGGGGCGCGGGGGCAATCGTGAAACTTTGTGTCCATAACTTTTGCGTTCACGTTTATTTAATCGCCGAATTAATGCTCGATTTCTTGCGCCGCGCCCGACCTAAATGCTGCATCCTGATAATTGTATTAATTACTTTAAGTTCCGTCGTGTGAGCCTTTAATTCATTTTGCCAGACCGTACTGCATTAGTCACACTGATCGCTTTTTTGATTAAGCTTTTCGTATGATGGATTTGCATTCATTATTTCAACCCAAAACTATTAGTGCGGTTTTAGTCTCTGAAACTGTAATAATGTTATCGAAGGAGAAACAATGTTCCAGAAATGATCGTCACTTGGAATATTATATGGTGGCTCATTTCTTCTGACTCTGAGCATTGAACAAAGATACGCTACGAGCGAAGAATCCAAAATTTTTTGTAACTTAAAGCTCTCTAAATAGCCTTTGACATTACATTTATTTTAATGTGGAGTGTAACCCGGTATTTTGACATCCGCACAAACGCAACAACCTATAACTTTGCTATAAGAGAGCTTTTTCCGTCGATATGTCGAAAGAGGTCTGGTGACCTGTGTCAATTAGCAAAGACTATGCAATTTAGCAATGATGTGTGGTTCGCCTTCATTTGAGCTATTAGGCAAAAATGTATACTACGTGTTAATAAAGTCGCATCGTTCGCCTGTAGACTAAGTGACACGTCCCGAAGCGGAGACTCAGATCAGCAGCAGAGCGCAGTTCTCCTTCATCCAAGCGAGTAGGCAAAAACATCTCCTACACGTTAATATAGTCGCATGCTTCGCCTGTGAAATAAGTACTGCGCCACGCATGCAGCAGTGTGCGGCTCGCCATTATCCCAGCGATTAGCCAATAACAAAAACACGTTCTTGCCGTGGATATTCTTTAAGTTTTGTGTTTTGGCTAGTCCTTAGCTTTGGATATCATGATGCAGATTTCATTTTGGGCAGTGCTTTTCGCGCATCATAAAATAGACGTATTTCTATCAAACGGAACTATGTGCATTAAGACATGAGCCCTGAGACCCATAAGAATACATGCTCAACAGGGCTAACGTCATAATGAACGTAGTTCCGTTCGATAGAAATACGTCCAAATGAAAAAGAAAGTACATTGATTGTGTAATTTGCCTTTTGGAGAGAATCTTCCGAAACTTATTGACTTTTTGTCACTTTATTTCAAGCTCTGACTCACCCGCTTTTTTCGAATCGTCAAAGGATTTTTATCTTCCAATGAGTGTAGGAGACTGCCTGTGCAGAGGAGAAAAAGTCCAAAAAATTAAATTTGGAATTTGAATATTTCGGCACAAAGGTATATGCTTTTAGGTAAAAACTGCGTCCTCTCATTCGTTATTACCGGTAGGGGATCCAAGTTTTTTAATTTCTAATCAATTTTAAATGTATTTATTATTTTCTGGCTGGTTAAGGGTTGATACCACCTCGAAACATACCAGGAATTAGAACTTTCGTTTTAGCCTTGCTCGCTTCATTTTCTTGTTTATGTTTCAGTAGAATTTAAACAGAAATATTGATTGCTTTCATTTTGAAAAAATGAAAACAAGATACAAATTTAAATTTAGAAAAAAATAGAAAAATGGGAACCACTTTAAAACCGTTGCAACTGCGAAACGTGTGTCATATTTTAGTTCTTGGGTTATGTGCCCCTCAAAACATGAATGATTTTTTGTCGAGAGCTTTTAAATATATCCTTTTGCTCTGTTTTACTGACGTTGTAGTTTTGGTTTGAAAATGTGCTCTCTCTCCTGAAAATGTGCTCACAAATGTGCATATCTGCAGACACACTTGAGCCCCATCCCCTCCAATGCAAAGTCCCCATCCCGTAAGTATAAAACGAGGCGACTCCATTGTGCCGTGATCAGAAGTTTAACTTACAAACGACCCGTTTAATTAACTCGAGGAAAATTATTTAACTTCGGTTCACGCCTCGCAGAGACAAACTTTTGACTGCACGCCTCATAGTAATTAATTTTAAAATGCTCTTTTAACGTTTCTGGATGCCTGGCAATGGGTCGGCGGCTGATAGGGGGTTCGTTTGCGAGCGGGCGAAACTTTTTAGCGTGACTGTCACTGAAGCGGGGGCGGGGGGTTGTCTGTCGTTAAAATTAAGGGGAAAATGTGGGGCCATGAGGAACTGAGGGCAAGAAAACTCTCATTCCTATGTAAATGAATTAACCGTTACATGAAACTCTGGGTGATGCCATCAGCATACCTTCGGCCATCTTGAGTTCCCGACGTTGGCATTCTGTGCAGAGTCTTGCCAAATTGATAATTTTCAGGGGAATTTTTCGAAGGTACTTGACAACAGAGGGAGTATCTCCTGTTTTTCCTCTTCATTAATACCTCCTCCCCCTTGGTTCGTCTTCTTCGCTCGTTCTTGGCAACATTTATACCTAAAGGCACTAATTTGATACAATGAAAGCGAGTTTCCCCTAACCGCACGGAGAAAAATCCCCCCGTGTTTCACGTTTCGTCTGCATTGCTCCTAGAAATATTGTCCTCGTTTTTTGGATTGTTTGACTAACACGTAAGCACCTTATCGTTACAGGCTCAAATTTTCTTATCACATTCGATGCTAATTTTCTTTTTACACCAAGAACTTGCAGTCAGAAATCCTTGTACAAATTTATTGAACATGGAGGGCAAAGTTTCTTTCTCTTTAAATGTGGTGCTTAATTAAAGAAAGTTTTAGGAACAGTCATTTCCAGTTCAGTCTCTGCTTCGATATTGTTAGGTAACCCTTCACCCGCGTGCTTGACTTCATTTCATATTTTCAACCCTTGAAATAATTAAGTATCATAGTGATAGAAATACACAATAATTCAGGTCTAATGCACTTAGATGTATATGATACGGTACACTGGGTGCGTTAAAAGTGCTTCACGATTTGACTACCCTGCCGAAGTGATGTTTCTAAAGAGTTCAATACGATCCAAGTGTGTCTAAACCAATCAGAGATGACTCCTCCAAAGGTCGTGCGCTCCTAATTTCCAGTCCATTTGAAATAAAACCATGGCCGGATTTACCTAGGTACTTGCCGCCCATGGCCGCCTGTATTTTGCCGCCCATGGCCGCCTGTATTTTGCCGCCCTCTTCTCATTCACTTTGAAACATCAATAAAAACCATTAAGTGAACGCGCCGGAGGGAGAAGGGTGCATAAAACGCTTTCACTCGTGTTGAACACATTTTTTGCGTAAGCCCTATCAACACGGAACTTCGCGCGAAAGTAAATTTTCGTAGACCTACCTATCTCTGTGGAGGCCTTCGAATTGTAAGAAATAAACTAAAAAATTAAGAAAGAACAAACGTAAATGTGGTTTAATAATTTTAACTTCCGCCGACGTGCCGCGCTGACCACACTGTGTTTGGCGCAATGCGTGAAGTATTCATGTAGTCTTGTAGGCACTGTGCGTTTCACGCCGCGCCGACCGCTGTTGACCGTACTGTGTTTGACGCAATGCGTGAAGTATTCATGCAGTCTCGTAGGCGCTAATATGTGTTACATGCCGACCGCCGCGTCGAAGGCATCTCCTTTTCATCTCAAGTCCTCGTCATCATTTCTCTTTGCGCCGCGCCGTTCCAGGCCAAATTACGTGTTTGGTTTCTATCTTAACTCAACTGATTAAAGCAGTCTTTTGTATCAACGAAATACGACAAAATTAGAAATTAATGAACTCTCAGGGAATGAGAGATTTTGTTACCTTTTCTTGTTTGTAATTTTTTCTGAATCCAGTTTTTTTGTACCTGTATTTAAAAAAAATTGCAAAATTTGCCGCCCCCTAATTTTGCCGCCATGGGCCGTGGCCCATGTGGCTACCCCCTTAATCCGGCCCTGAATAAAACTTAAAAAAATGAACATATCGGTCCTTTCAATGAGTCCCCTTATGGAGACAAATAAAAGTCACTTTGCTTACGTATCGATATGATCGTGGTGGAGCACAGGAAAATATGTTACAGAGTGCAGTGAAAATGCTTTGAGGACATTTCCCAGCCGTACTCAAGTGCGGACTGGAATGGTAAGGCAAAATTACCATCCGCCACATGAGCTAAGGCGCAGAGCCTGGAGGTCAGCACTTCTCAATTCTCTCGGTGTTAATACCAAGAGTGGAGACTCTAGGGGTCTTTCTCTCATTGCTTGCCGTATTTTGGGCTTCAAGAAGTCCCACACGGCCATAAAAATTAAATTTTGAACGATTGCAAATATTTGAAGCAAGCTGAGATGGACCAGGAAGCTGAAAGCACATGAAAAAAAGTAGCTGAATCAAGCATCATGATTCTTGAATTTGCCGCCAAGAATTTTTTTTATCTTGCTTTAAGCTGACTTTTTCTTGATACAAGAAAAATAATGTTCGGGTTAAGCAAAAAAGTAGCTTATAGTAATCAGAAAAATTCTCGATTTAAGAAGAAATACTTCTTGGCGGCAAATTTAAGATTCTTTTTGTTTTCAGTGCACGTTAAGGGTCGAACGAAATAAGAGAAGGAACGAGGGAAGAAAATCAGGAATGAATTGATCTCAAAGATTATAAAAAACGCCGAAAGCTGATTAATCTTTTGTGACTATTTGTGACGCCATAGACCGAGAGATGTCTCAACTTTCCCTATGTAAATGGACTTTCGAGATTCACGGCCTCGCCGGCGCGTCTGATATAAAAAAGAGAAGTTGGCGTCAAGGTGGACGAAGGCGCGGCGCGTCGGCAGGGCAATTCTAATAATATTTTCAGCTCTCATTATAGCCCAATTGACGCGAATAAATTGAATCTAAGCGAAATCTAAACGCTCGGCCGGATCACTCGGGCACGGCGCAGCGCGGCGATCCGATCGCATCGCCCCGTGTACGACACGTTAATTACTTTATTAGCCACGGTTCGATGTTTGATTTAGACCCTGCCTTCCTCGTTCCCGCGATCCGGTCCGTTCCCTCGTTCCGCGTCCGACGCTCGTATTTTCACACAGTCGAGTCCCCGGCAAGAACCGCGCAACCTCCCGCGACGATCCGCGGGGTCTTGAGCGGTTTTGGTTTAGCGCGGCCAAGTGCTGAGCAGGACCCGATCTCGGCGCAACGCCCACCATAGATTACGAGAGGTACCCTTCAATAAACATTCAAATTACCTTGATTATCTCATCTCTTGACCGTTGTGGTGCTGTTTCCGAGACCGCATGCGCTAAACTGACGCTGCCCCGGCGGTGCGGCGAGGGCTCGTAGCTGCTTATGGAAATCATAAACGACCTGCTGCAATTGGCAGATCTTGTGCTTTGCAAGATTTTGCTCCGTTCGAGGTGCGGTTTCCTCCGATATATTTTATAAGGAGTGGAAAAAATAAGGTTTTGTACAAAAAATGGCTCGCATGTAGTAGGAGGGAGACATCGCGATTTCAGTGTTCTAAAAATCGGGCAAATTCATCTTTAACTAAGAAACAGGCCAAGAACATAACGCATAATTTTGGATTTTCCACCAAAATCTGGTTAGTTTTCGTGGAAAACGATCGTGTCAATTTTTATTCGTGTGCTTGTTAATATTTTATATTTTTCAAAAACTTTGGGGCAATAAAAAACGAGGATGACGTGGTTAAGATCGAAGCTCCTAAAATGCGACTTCAATGAAGTTTCACAGGATCAAAATGTCACTGAAAAATTCCGGAAAAATGTATTTAAGCCGCACAAACTACGCAACTTGAATGTTGTAATTTTTCGTTTATCAACTGGTTAACATTAGAGTAAGGAGAATTGAGTAATGTATCGGTCAGCTCCATCCTTCGTCCTCTTTTTCGTTCCAGTAAAGGATTTTATCATCGGGAAGCTAAAGGTATCTTTTAAGTTGCCACTACCATGTCGTCGAACCCTTGCTAAATCTATCCTTTATAGGTACAAAAAAGACTGTCAATCACATAAATCAATTCTCCTTAATTTGGTCTAATCCTGTTGATGAACACAAAATTTCAACGATCAGGCTGCTCTTCCCCTTGAAAATGCAAGAAGTAAACATTGCTCATCAAACTTATCTAGAGGATCTAGAATATAGAAAATGAAGGAAAACGCCTGGAACTTGCTGAATTCCAGAATAGCAAAAAAACATCCACAAACCTCTTGGCAGAGCCGCGGCGTCCAAAAAACGTCGTTTCGTGAACGATCTCAAAGTTTGTGTCGGAAGGACGCAGAGGAGAGGAGCAGCAAGCGAGGGGTAATCAATCAAGTTGAACTTTGCAAAGATGCGCTTCTCCACCGAAAATGTCGGGTACTTAGGCAGGTAGGAGCACCGTGCAGATGAAATCAGGAAAGGCGCCAGTCCGCGAGACGCGCAGTCAGATGGAAGAAAATATTTAGAGACAGGAAAAGAAGCCATCCGCGTACCGGATACACGTTTAATTTCCGGTAGCCATCTTAGAATGAGTTTTCAATCAGGTTATGTCACCAAATGATGAATGGTCGCCTAGTCGCGTCGCCGAAACTTGAGATCGTCATCTCTGGGCGTCGCCGTGGATGATAAATGATTGCGGGGCGAGGAATGGCCGGCATTAAGTAAACAACATTTTCAAATGGTAATGATGACAGTGATTCCGTTCTTATTTGCACTCCGTGAGAGCGCAACTTCGGCTTTTCGAGTGATAGCTTTGAAATAATTACTTGTTTGTTCCAAGCGGTTCGATTTGGATGTATGAAAAAATGACTTAGTCGCTCTTTTAAAATGGTTGTTGTGCCCTTTAACTGTCAGTAACAATACTGCCGTGCTAAGGAAAAACGCCGTAAGAGCCTTCAGACGTTGCCAAGTTTCCTTCGATAAAACCCGAATTCACTAGGAAAATTGCGAATAATATTTTACAAAATTTTCAGACATTTTGTACGCAATTTAATCTAAAATATCTGAAAATTTCAAGGAAAAATATGCATGAGTGTTGTCAAAAATACATGTTTTATCAAGGGAAATTTGGCAACTCTCGAATGTTCATACGGCGTTCTTCCTTAGCACGGCAGAATAGGGGAATATGTAAATCCATTCGTCTGTTATAACCATCTTTGACATCGAATACACCGACAAATAATTATGATGAAAAAAATGCGGAGGCGGTTCCTGATTTTTCAGAGTGCTGAAACAGTGAGCTACATTTTGCCCGCATAAAGTTCACATAGTATTTTACGCTCACTGAATAGTTCTAAAAAATTCTAATATCTGTATTTTTCTGCTTTGAAAAGTAGTTACGTGCGTAGTGCAATAGGTTTTCTTCAATTCTTAATCGCACAAGAACTCTCCAACTCACTCCATTGATTTCAATTATAATATGCGGAATCTTTCAATTCAGAAGAAAAATCTTGCGGCATACGAATCAGAAGTGGCTTAGCTTCCGATGGTAAAAATAGGTACAAAACAAACTGACCCATCTGGGCCGCTAGGTTATTACGAATTTTTTTACTTTCATTTATCCTTCAAAGAAAATATTACTATATCGACGGCGTAAGTCGGCAATCACATATCTCGTTTGCGTTGTCTGAAAATATCCGCCTTTATGTTATTTTTTTAAAGGAGAACAAATTGACATCATTCCTTGAAGTTTAGGCATGAATTCTCTTTTCACAGAGAAGAAAAATCATGGCAATTTTAAAGAATTTAAAAAATAAAGTCGACTAGTTTTCCGTTTAAAAAATAAAGTATGACAGGAAATCTACGACGTCGCAAACCGAGTTATGTGATTGCCGACTTACGCCGTCGATTTAGTTATTTTTGCACAGAATTTTCAGAGATTTATTGAAAGGGCAGTAGAAGAGAAAATTCACAAAAATTCACGAAGAATATTCTTCATGAAAATTTGCGCAAAAAAGATTATCTGTTACCCTTCAAACATCTCAAATGTTAGAAGAAATCTACGACGTCGTAAATCGAGGTTCGCAGTTTCGTTGTTTCTCATTTAATTATATAACTCGTAAGTGGATTGCGAACTTAAACACCCCTTCAAAGCCTCATTTTGAGCGAGCTGAACGAAGGTGATGTGTAACGCCAGATTAATTCTTAAATTCATAATCTTTGTCGGTCTGGAAAATATGCTTGATCTTTAGACACGATGGATGATCGCCTCCGGGCTTCTACACACTTGGACCGGCAAGATAATATTCAGCATTATAATATCATTAGAGCCTCGAACAAGTTTAGGTTCTGTTATACCTTCCTTAATTATGATTATGAAGACAAATGTATAAGTGTTTCCACGAGGTAGAAGGGTGCAGGTGCAATAATTTTATACGTCTTACCTATCCTGCCACGTTCGAAGTAAGCCATTTTCACGTGGAGATTGGTAGCGTTGAATTGTCACGCGCAGAACGAGTTGAGGATTTCTTAAAATTCCACGATTACCTTATAAATGTGCGGTGAAAGTTCGTATTTAACATTAAAAACAATGAATTCAAGCTTTATTAGCCATTGAAAATAATGCAATTCATAGGCAAGAAACTGAAGCTTGATTGGTCTAACACACATTTTCTTCCTTCTTTGAAAGAAAACACCCATGTGATCTTTCAAAAAAAAGAGAGAAAAAAAAAAAAAAAAAAAAAAAAGTGAAAAATCAGCACACGTAAAAATATTTCTGACGTAAAATATACCTGCATTAGTTTTGTTCTCGATTTAAATCGAGTAGACTCTTGATTGCAGTGAGCGTTAAGAGTGAGTTGACCATAATTACATTTTTTACAAGTTGGCGACACTGTTCTCCCCCATTTAAATTCATTATAATTATAGTTCCTAGGCGAAGCTACCTATCACTTAGAATCAATTGTTTAACATTTATTTAAAGAGAGGAAAAACAATGTTGCCAACTTGTAAGAATCGACTCAGGAATTGATGTGCACAAACAAAGCTAATTTCTTTTATAATGAGTCATACACGGAAATATTTAATTTATGTAGAATATTTTTCGATGAGGAAACACATACTTTGATGCAGCACCCGTATGTAGTACCAAACAATCACTGAGGATGGAAAGCGATAGTTCCCGAGACTAGTCTGCCGTTTCAATACGTAAGCGAATTTGAGTTTTTTAGGTGATTTTAGCTTTAGTTGACATACTTTGATGCTTAATTTCGTACCCTATCCAATGGTCAATTTGCTGCAAAGCAGCGAACTGAGAACGTGGGGACCATGGGGCCTATAGCCGCTAAGCGGCCAGGAAAAGGCCTCTTATTATAGCCTATAGACTCACACACATATGAAATACGAAAGTAGGCTGTAATACAATTTTCACCGATGCATTTGGTTTTGCTGGGCTCACATATTATTATATTTCAAGCACATGGAGGGAACAATGTCCCTAAATAATCTCCCTTTAAGAATGCGTTAAACACCTATCTGTGCAATGATGATTTGGGAACGGTGTGCCACTATGTGTTCCAGTCTGGCTGCGACAATGAGGTGAGAAGATTGAATGGGAAATTGAGATCAATCCAATCAGGTTCCCTAATAATATTTGGATTAGTGTTTCCATAGTGTTCCGTTACACTCAATTATTTACTGATACGAGCATATCGACTCTCTATGGTAGGTTCGAGTCGTAGGAATCGAAAGTTCAGCAGTGCTTTAGAGCTGAATCAGGCTTATAATCGCTTATTAATCAGTTTTTACGTATATCAAAACAGCGGCTCCTGGAACCCAGGCTGCTTCTTTAACCAATTTTGGGTGGGGGGGGGGCGTGTTTTTGGCGGAAGAACCTGGATCGTCAAAACTAATCCCCTCGATTTTTGAAAATTCATGTTTATCATCCATCTTTCTGTTTTCCCTTCTCCTTTTTCTTGGATGAAACATCAGCCTAGATCGATAAGCCACACGAGAGGAAACAAAGACCGCCGTTGCTTTAGCAAAAATGTAAGTTTAAAAGTAGACAGAATCTTGAACAATTTACAGCTTTGGAAGCACTCTTGACAGGGCGCAGATTATCAGAGAGTTCGTCAAACTTTAGGTCACTTTCCCAAAAAGTATCGCCGGACCCCTTTCCGGTCACTAGGCGCAATACGCAAACTGATGTTTTTCATCTTCTCAAATTCTGCTTGAAAGCGCTTTAATACATAGAAAATTGTAAACCTAACATCGAAATTACAAAAACCGTGAAGTTTTTCTTTGTCCTGTGCACTGAAAAAAAAAACCCCTAAATTTACCGCCAAGAAGTATTTTTTCTTACATTAAGAATTTTGCTCTTACTACTTTTTTGCTTAACCCAAGCATTATACTTCTTGTATCAAGAAAAATTCATGCTTATAAATCAAGATAAAAAATATTCTTGGCGGCAAATTCAAGAATCATCACGCTTGAGCCAAGAACCTTTTTTTCAGTGTGATAATGTCGGTTTCCAGATAGCGGCTATTGTTTCTGAGCCATCGTTTGGCAAACCCAAAATCAGCACAATGGAGAATTTACGAGGGTCTGAAATTTGTTGAATTTTGTGTCTACGTGGAACCTATGAGTGAACTGAACACGGAGATACCCTTTATTCATAAATTGAGCAACTATTAGAGGAGATATGACACAATAACCGATTCTGCTAAAATACATGTGTTTAAATGGGAAATGCCGCCAGATGACGTCATACTAGGCGGTACATTTTCTCACTTCAAAATCTATTTTTAAAACATTCCTCATGTCAGAAAAAAAGTATAAAAAATACTGTAAAATCAGCTCTCTAAGCACTTTCAGATTAAACAATACAACATTTACGTGCAAATTCTCCATTTCCTGCAAACGGCACCATTTCCCAATCAAAACGCTCACGCCGAAAAAAGGGAAGCATTATTTATCCCGACACGCGTCGCTGTCGGCATGAGACAGGAGCCACCACCAGGATCCACTTGATCCGACACCTTGAGGTAATGAAGACAACATATGCTCGCGCAATTAACTAGTTGTCAAATAAGCCGTCTAATGGTTTACAGTGTCAAGAGCGCGCTGCTCGCCGCGCCTTCATCTCGGCCCCGTTGCGACGCGGTGGTGGTTAAGCTATCGGCTCAGCCCTCTAATTACGCCTAGAATATGGTTTACTAGGCCTTTATTATGCAAATACCCATCTCTTACGGCTCTCTTCGGTGGCTCATGTAAATTTTGCTCAACACAAGTGGCGATCATTTGCCCGCCGCGCGCGGTTCGAAACATTTCCTCGCTCCTTCGGCGAAATGGCGTATCTCGATTTCCGCATGGGCCCCAGAAAGTATGGATTTATATGTAAAACAGGGCTCAAGTGGAATTTGAGATACAGCCTTTAGGTTAGCAGAGCGACGATTTACTCCACCCCCGGACACTAGGTTTGAGTACCTCCTGGCGAAATATCCCACAATGTGGTATCAAAGACTCATGAGTTTACGATCTTGATCTCATGGTCAAAATATTGGCTACGTCATTCAATGTAAATCGATGGCTAAAGTATGAAACCACGTATTTCCATGGCAGAGTTTCAATACTTTCGCTTCTATTTGATTTTAACGAGGAGAGAGATGCCATTTCAAAACCAATAAAATTTGACAAGAAGTCTGCAACGTTGTAAACAGAGATAAGTGGTTTCGTACTTTCACCTTAGATATCGTCATTTGCTGGCTCCGACGTTAACAGATACACAGGTCTCTGGTATTTATGTGGACGTGGTCAAAAAAACATCATCATGAAATCAGAAAAAGGACGCGCCGTAAAAACTTTAAAAAAAATGTATCATTCTCAGAAATTTTCAGGGGGATTCCAATTATTTTTCATCTGAAACGTCTAAGAATACTGTGGAATAATGGTTTTAGAAAATTGGGAGGTAGTTCTACAGTCACCCCTCAGGTCAATTACAATAATAGAAATTTAACCTTTTTTAAATGTTTTAATACATATTGCAAAGCAAATCAGCTCTTGCAGGATAGCTATCAGTGGCGGTTGGGTGTCGCAGAGCGCACAGAAGCTTTATAAGAGCGACGACTTGTTTGTTTGTTTGTTTGTTAGTTAGTTAGTCAGTTAGTTAGTTAGTTAGTCAGTTAGTTAGTTAGTTAGTTAGTTAGCAAAGCAAATCTCGCATCTTCCTCTTCGTTCAGCTGTTCTCAATGATGATACAAACAGTATCTTTCGTCGGAATCCATTGAACAAATGGCGTTTCCAAACGCAATCGCACGTTGCCCATTTTCCCCAAAAATCCTGTGATATAGAGGTATTCATTTCTCACCAGGATATTTTCTACTGAAAGACTCATGTACGAAATGGAGAGAAATGCTATCTAAACATTTTTAGTAATATCAAGTGAAATTGATTGTTCCTTTATAGGGAGACTTCTTCAACGATGCGTTTAAAAAAAATAAATGAGAATAGGCATTTTTCAATTTTGTACAATCGGTGCCCTCCAACCGACAAAAAAAAAGTGCGGAACACCGAGTTACGTCCCTTCCATACGGCATAAGAACCAAGGACGTGGCAAAACGAATGAATCTCCGGGATTCAACTTGGAAGCCAAACTCATCGAGATGGATGATGCGCATGGAGCCGGCCGCCTGGGAGCGACGCGGATTGGCGGAGCTTCCGCGGAGGTGGCGTGGGTGGAGGTGGCAGGACGAGACCGCGGAGTGGGGGCGGGGGGGGACGCTGAGGTGTCACTTGCGGGGAGCGGGTACACCCTCCTTTCCCGGACACCCTCTGCTCCGATGTTCCAGCCCCACCATCTGAATTCTCGACAACGTGTCACCCGGAAAAGCAGCTCCTTGTCGTTTCTCGCGATTTTTAACGGAAAGAGCTTTTGAGATCGAGTCAAATTCTGGAAATCGAGAAAAATTTGATTTTAAAAAAAGAAAAGAAAAGTGAAAAAGAGGACGGTTTCATCTATTCATGGAAAACAGTATGATGATTTAAACTATATTTCTGGCTGATTTTGGTGCCAGCTAGAGGAGTAGTTGCACTAGCTCGATTGCATGGTTTCGAGTAATTCTTATCCCTGCATGGGCATCTGAATTCTCGACATCGTGTCACCCGGAAAAGCAGCTTCTTGTCGTTTCTCGCGGTTATTTACGGATAGAGCTCTTGAGATCGAGTCAAATTCTGGAAATTGAGAAAAATTTGGTCTTAAGAAACCTAAAAGAAAGAGGGGGGTTTCATCTACTCGTGGAAAACAGTATGAAAGTCTTACTGTACTTCTGGCTGATTTTGGTGCCAGTCAGAAGAGAAGTTGCACTAGTTAGATGACATGGTTGAGTATAATTTTTATTCCTGGCGAAATAAACCATACCTCCGGCTGGTGCAATCAAACTTCTGGCTGGCGCCAATATTAACCAGGAATAGTATAATTATTATTATAATTAAAGATACCATAATTTTTCCGAGAACGGATAAAATTGTATAATTTCGATGAAGTTAACAGTTTGACCGAGGTTTTTCGATCCGTGCAGGTATTCAAACCCTGTAATCCTTAAAAACGAGATTTATTTTTTTTATTTATTTCGTTTTATTATTTTTTTTAATAGAAAGGGAACTCGTATTAAAGAGTCACAAATTAGTGTTCCATTTGTGTTTCCTTCTTTTTCTTCTTCATTTGTTTTATCCATCTTCCTGTAATTCTTCTCCATATTCTGCTTCTTTTTTCCCCCCATTCATCTTCCTTTTACCCTCATTCCTCTTTACAAAAAGATACGGAAATGTTGACAATTTTGCCTTCTTTACAGTCATCCGCTTCTTTCTCCAAAGCAGAAGAAAATCTTAGAATTCTTCTTTAAAGAAGAATATGTTTCATAATCCTTGTGGGGTAAATAGATTATTCTTTTCCGAGAAGAATATCTGTTTAAAAGTTAACGAATTGCGCATTAAATTTTCTGAGGGATTTAGTCACTAATCTATAGTTTTTTCGGGGAACAAACGAATTGTGCAATAATTTCGAATAATAATCTTTGCTCAACATGAATGAATGTATACTCGAAAAACGAAGTACATAAACAACAAGCACATTTCGAATGCAGAACTCGGGCGCAAAACAAAACTCCGGGCCATCAATTTCAAAGGCACACGGAGAGGGATGAGAAGGGTGGGCGGGAAATTGTTTGAAGGAAAATGGAATAACAGGTTTGCTATAAATTTCCGAGGGGAGCCTCGGGCCGGGCTTAAAAATAGTGGTCATGATTATATCGATTAAAGCAGGGTCACAGATTGGAGTTCCGGGAGGATGTTTCATTTTCGACCCGGAGAGGTCCCTTAATGGACGTCTTGGGACCCCGAGCTCCTAAAGCGAAACATTAGGGGACAAATATTAATCTCGCCTTTGCTCAACCACATCCAGCCGCGGTTAACTTTTCAATGAGTTGCGCCCGCCATTTTAACGCTGCTTCGCCCACGGCTTTTTTCCTTATTGAAACTTGTGTATACTTCCATGCATTTTTTTGGGCTATAGTTCACAGTTTGGTATAATTTACTCTTTTCATTTTCACAAAATCCAAACATTTACGTCACGAGTTGTAAATCCATGCTAATAACGTTCCTAGATTTAAAGAGCATATTGGATGCTCAGCATCCTTTATCAATAAAGTTTCAAAAAAGACTCTAAAACTGTTTTTCAAGGTTTTTTTTTATTTTTTGAATAATTGGATTTTAAGAGTTTAACGTAAAACTCTCTTTAGTGTCTTAAAAAATAAGTTCCTACATAAATTTCGAGCGATCCCGTTTATTTCAGTGCTATAATAATGGAGGGCTTGAACTTGCATTTTGATCCGGAATTTCCGTACCCTGAACATGGCGGATTAAAATTCCAAGCAGAAAACTTTACCTCGAATGGACGTTTTTTGAATTGAAAACCTCAAAATGCCATGATTACGTTTGGTCTGACATTTTTTTATATTTTTGTCCCAAAAAGTTTGTAGGACATGTACATGGACTCCTTTATATGTGGGTATCTAGTATTCAATTGTGAGTATTTTTGGGCTAAGGTACGTTCTCTCATAAATGGTCACTTTTGGATAAGGTACATTTCTCAAAACGATCACTTGTAAGTTTCAAAGAAACAAAGTATTGAGCTTTTAGCCGATTCTGTGGAAGCGAAACTATGTGACTTTAGGCCATGCTTATTAACAATAAAAAAGTTTGCAAGAGAATTACATGTTTACTTAAAAATTACCTTTAAATGGTGACAATAACAGACACTTCGCTTCCACAGAACCGGTATTAGCTCAATACTTTGTTCCTCCCAATTATAAGTAGCTGAAAACCCACTAATTTTGTAATGCGATTTTTTAATTAAAGTATATCGATCGTTCTCTTGTTGACTTGTAAATTTAACGCTGATTTCATACGATTTGTAAACAATTTTTTTTTAAATTTTCTTGTTCATATTCTACAATATTGAGAATTAAAAAGAGAAAATTATAGGTAAATCATAATTTAAAAAAAGTAAAAAAACGAAGCAAAAATCCCAAGAACAAAGAGAAACGGAAAAGTTGTGATCCAACTCCTCAACTCTAAGTAAGCTCAATAACTGTAGGTATACTTCACTTACAACGTCCGCAAGATTCCGGTGAGCTGATAGGAATAGTTGTTCTCAGTAATGATCCTCTGACAGGAACTGCTGGATGATTAGACTGGGCTGCTGCGCTACGGATAGTCAGGTGAAATACTCTGATTTCACCGCGCGAAAATATTTCCTCTGATTACCAAGGTGCCGTTCCCGTCACTTCCAACCCTTCTCCTCTCCGACCAATCAACCGGACGAGATCAAAAAGTAATTAATCTTCCTGAAATCTCGGAGCTGCTGATGGACTCGTGTGAGTAGCCCGCAGGACCCTGTTCCTGCTCGAGTGAGCTGCCTGAGTGTGGGATAACATAAATAAGCACCTTTCCGCGGCAAAAGAGAAAAGAAAGGATTAGAAAAATAGCTAATACGGACATCGATAAGACATAATATTATAATTACGGTTCTGCTAGGCAGCCGTATCTATTCAGAGGTATCGTGTGTAACTTTTAGGCATGCTTGAGAGATGCACAATTTTATTTATGTTGTGAGTACAGAAGAGCACATTTTTTGGCAATGAAACATGGTAAAATGATTGAAAAAAAATCGAGCTGCAAGTCAAAAATAAATTAAACAAATTATATTTCAAACTACATAGAGTGAGAAATAATAAAAAACTTACAGGAATTATTACTCCTCATTTCTATGTAGTTTAAAAGATTATTTGTTTCATTTATTTTTGGCTTGTAGCTCGATTTTTTTTCAATCATTTTACCATGTTCTATGCAGCTTAGCCAGCCAAAGACATTAAAATATTTTTTGAAAATCTATATATGAATTGCATTTTGCAAAAAGGAATTAGAAGAATTGAAATGATGCTGAAATTGTGCATTTTAATCCTTAACAATAAAATTACTGAAACCATGAAAAAATATGAAATTCACAGGGTAATTTTCGTCTTAAATTTACAGTTTTTAGCGAATAAAATAGATACTGTTAATGGATAATCAGGTTTTTCTTCCAAAACAAAATAAGTTGCTCGATCTTAGCAACATTGCAATACTCCTGGTTCCTTTTTGCAAAATTTAATTCATATGGAGTGGAATAAGATGAATCCCTATCTAGCGGTAGCAAACATTGGCTCTATGATTGGGAGGTCCCAGGTTCAATTCGCGGCTGGGTGACCCAAGTTAGGTGACCTTAAACATCGGGTGTTCGGAATTGGTCGTCGAGACGAGGTCGAAGGGGATGACTCTAACCCTAACATTTGATCAGCGTCAATTCATGCGGATCGCTACTTAGTTGTCCAAGTGCTGGAGCTCGAGTGCCTTCAAATTTTTGCATATGCATCACGGCCATCCTCCGAGTTCGAATAGTTGCATCATAGCGTTGTCATCGTTGGTATACTGTACTCAGTTCGGCATCCGGTGATTTTCCCAATTCATGCCGTAGTAGGGGAGGGGGAGGGGGGGGTCGAGTAAGAGCCTCAGGCACCAAGTTTCGTGATCAACGCTTTCTCAACGACACCGTTGTGACAAGGTTATGTCTTATTTACGGTTGACTACGGGATTCATTTTATGCAACAAATTACCTTTGAATTGAATATGTTTGAAAATTTGTTTGCCAACTTCAGAAAAATCCATGAAATCAAAACTTTTAAATATTTTCAAAGTTCATTTTCCGCTTGATGTCCATCATTTCTTCCGACCATATTTCAATTTGAAGAACTGAGTCTCCGTTCGGGAAACCAAAGGTTTAGTTCCCAGAACTGAAGATTCAGTTCAACGAAACGACAATTCATGCACTGTCAAAAATAATTTTGGCTCGAGGTGAATTTCGTAATGTTCGATATTGAAACTGGATCTGATTTAACATAATTTTGGGACTGGGAAGGTTTGCCGTGAAAAATGGTAACTTCACTCACGCACTGACTTATTTCTCTGGGAATCCATGTTATTCATTTGTGAGCAAGGACATGTACTTTACAAATAATGCATCTGATCTGAGTGAATTTTTTTTTTTTTTTTTTTTTTTTTTTTTTTTTTTTTTTTTTTTGGTATGTTGACCGAAGTTTTTTGGTTTAATGAACTGAGATCTAAGTTCATTAAATTGAGCTGATGATTAACCTTACTGAAGTTTAGCTTCGTCAACTAAAGCGGTCGGTGCGCTCAACTGGTACCTCAGTTCTCTGCACCGAGTACTTTGGTTCTTCAGGCCGAGATTTTTTTTTCCGCGTACCACTTGCCAAGAGCCGGCTGAGAACCCAATCGCGACCAGGAAATCGAGGAATTGCCTGTCGTCACGGTGGACATGGCAACAGGGATTTTGAATAATGCCGTCGGAGACAATGTCGAAACTTTCCCAGATTGGATAGCGGTCGCGACTCGCGTCGGCGCGAGCGATAGTCGCGGCTGAAAACGAGCATTAGCCTGTTAAGAGCTGAAATCAAATCAAAGTTGTTAGTAATGAAGCAATTGATTCGACGAGTGTATAATCAAAGACACGATGGATAATAACAATAGCACGGATGATTGATGAACCGCAGCCTCGGCTATGGCAGGCGCATATAATAACGAGGAGCAACCATATACCTTGTTCACGTAAATAAATATAGCCGGCCCCGGCCCCGGCCGGAGAGGTAGAGGAATTAAATTAGCCTTTGTTGCAACAATAAAGTCCCTAGATTTATGACTCAATTATTTGTCAAGTGGCTCTTAACTCGTTATCTTTGTGCCATTGGTCAGGATAAAATTCATGTCAGCTCGCGCGCATTCGCCGAGCCACACCGCGCTGCGCCACTCAGTGAGATGGAGCTGCAGTGAAGGTGGAAAACACCGGACATAAGTTAAAAAATCTGCATGCAGATGCATTTTTACAAGTAATTTTTTCTAATTGAAGTATATGATGGAGACAAATGACAACATGCAAATGGCTCACATGTTGACTTGGCAATTTGCAATAGTTCGAATCGGCATGAGAAAGTTTAGAGCCACGAGAACCTGTAGTAGCACGATTTTCTCATGAGACGCCTTCATTTACTTGTGATACTCTACGCTTTGCCACGTGGTTAGTACAGTTGCCTATTCAAACCGGACCCTACGAGGATCACGATGTATCACGATATATCTCAACGAGTATGAGAGTTACTTCCATGCATTTACGTCGAAAAGAGCGTCTATTTCAATTCAAGCCAAAACAAGCAGCAGCGTGATTTTTGAAATTTCCGTATGTCATGCATGTTTTCCAATGGGTCTTAGGGATGGGTCTATCACGATGGAGCTGGTCCCTTTTGATTTAAATACGCCTGTAAAATATCCATTCACATAAATTTACAATATCGTAATGCCTACTGCGCATTCTCAAACATCTTAACAATAGCATTTGACATTTAGAATATTTCTCACGTAAAACGAATCTTTGGCAGAAACTTATTTTAGAGTGCCTGATTCTACCAGCAGCAGACTATTTTACCAATATGAGAGTGTTAGGGGATTACTCAATGCACAGTTATTTTTCCAGTACTGATGCAAATACATTTTTACAGACTCACAAAGAAGCTGAATATTTGAATACCCTCTCCAAGAAAGCCCCATTTTCCAAGTAAAACCAATTTGGAACTTAACTATCTGGTTCACTTTTAAAACGACGTATGCACCGCTAGTTTCTCTAAGCAACCGGCGGATAAGCTAAAAATTGTAGTTCATAATTGCAAATTGTAGTCCACATAGGATTTCCTTTTGCGTAAGTATTTGACAAAATGGCTGATCTGACTTTCTGCCCCCGACATAAGCGTATAAAACCAAAATATTAAAAAAAACCGAGAAGAGTGCATGAGTGATGTCTCCAATTCACATTCCTCGAAATTTGATAGACAGAACTAAAATTGTTTGCCATTGTACGCCGCAGAAGCCTTTACAAGGGCCTTGCTTCCCACTCATCCTCAATCCGCATACTGCATTCTGCATTCTCCATGTTTCTTCCTCCTTTCTCGATTCTAATTCCTAACACCGCTCTATACATGATTCGTCATGTACATTCTCAGTTGTCGAAATCGTTATCATGCATGCACCTATTTCGTCATCGGTTTGATGATCGATCGCCATACTGTCATGCTAAGGGAAAACGCCGTATGAGCCCTGAGGCGTTACCAAATGTCCTCCGATAAAAACCGAATTATCTGGGAAAATTGTGAATATTATTTTCCAAAATTTTCAGACAATTTTGTACGCAATTCAATCTAAAATATCCGAAAATTGCAAGGAAACATATGCATGAATAATGTCAAAAATACATGCTTTATCAAGGGAAATTTGGCAACTCTCGAATGTTCATACGGCGTTCTTCCTTAGCACGGCAGAGTGCTAGTACATAGCGACATTTTTATGTTCAGAAATGTACGTCACTTTCGCGTACCCATAAGAGCTATGATAAAAAACAAACCTTATTTAAAATAGCTGAAATTGATGTCCCTCATTGGTGTGGACGTTCTTTTTTACGATAACTTCCGAAGTGCGGCATTATCGTTTGTCTTCAACAGGGTGCAGATTTAAGGTGCGGAATTCAGTGAGAGCTCCTTTCTAGTCGAATGATTGAAAGTCACACGCTCAAGTCACATGAAATTATGAGGCTTTGTCTTAGACTGGTGTCAAAGGACGCGTAAGTTTTATGGCTCAGACTCTTGGAGCCTCTCGGGTCCACACCTCTGTCTTTGAATAATATTTCATTCAAAAATCATGCAAGAATTCACGCGATTCAAAATCAAGCTTCGACACTCCTTGGCGGGTTTACGTATGGATTGAAAAGACGCATTTTAAAGGTAGAACCCTTAGATGATGCTTGATATCATTATTAACATTTATGAGGACAATCAATAAAATTAAGCCACACTGGCCATTTTTAATATCACTCAACAAGCAATTTGTCCGACAGATCTCTGGAAAAGGACTCATCTTACAAAACCTAAAAATTGAGTTAATATTCGAATATAGAGGACTGTTTTTTGAACATCTTAGGATGAAAAAATCCCAAAATGTAAATTTAAACTAAAACTATGGTGGTTTGAAGTTTGAAGTAGAATTTAAAAGAAAAAAAAAAAAAAACATGCAAAATTAGAAAAGAATGACTCCTGGGGGAGCCATTGACGTCTCATTTGAGTCATTGAGCTTTATATCATCTCATCTTTTTTTTATTTATTTTTTTTTATAGAAATCAATATTTATTAGGTTATTTACAAGTTGAAACTATGGGAGACAGGCCATAGCTCGAAGGCCTGTAAATACATTCTGAAAAGAAACCTATATGATTAATTTACATTTTTAGAATAATTTCACCCCTTTAGAATTATGTTCCCTTTGTAGAGTTACATACTATTTACATATTATTATGCAGTTGATACATGATACGGTTTCTTGAGAAGTTTCCTGATGTTTCTTGTTCGTCTTGATTGAATTATGATTTCTTGGTAACCTCGGAATCACCTATTGGTATATCATCGAGGGGGTATCATCTCATCTTGCAGAAACTACTAAATATTTCATCTTTAGAGCTTAGATGTTTTTAATGCCACATAGCTATGAAATTTTATTAAATTCAATATTCTCACCTGCACACAATTTAGCAAATATTGTTTCATCTGCAAAAACGTCGAACAGAGAACGTTTTTTATGTTCAAAGCCACCATCAAAACTGGAAATGCCCGAATTTAGATACGACTGGTTTGCTTACGCTGGCCAAAATGTGTCTTGCGAATTTTTGAGTCGTGTAACCTACTTGAGAGGCAGCAAATCACTCCAAATATTGGAGGTTTGTACTGATAATCTGAGTTTTTACCGATTTCTGCATGACCTTTTTTCAGATATTCAAGACAAAACGATTTTTTACCCCTAAAATTGTTTATCAAAACCTATGTTTATCCAGCGCCTCCTCAGAATACGCCTCTGGGAATGACCCCTTAAAACCATCGGTATAGTTTAACGGTGTTTCTCTTTGTAACTTTTCAGAGGAGAGGTCAGTTGAGGCTGCAAAGCGGCTCTAAAGTTGGCGGAGCGAATAATTTCAGCTGACAAACTCGTGAATGGAGCCGGGCACGTATTTATCACGAGATAATAAGGGCAAAGCTGGAGCCGCATCACTCGTGACAGAGGGTGACTTATATTAATCGTGTGTAATGAAATTATATACGACGTGAGCACAGTTTCTCACCGTTATCATCATCATCTTCGTCATCATCAACATCATCATCGTATCAATAATTATATGCTCCCTTTGATTAGCCCCCTGCCCCCAACCGATGCGGCCCGAGTCGCGGCCCAGAGCCTCACAGGACAAGTTTCCGCGGAAAACCACCGGTTTTCGACGTCGAACCAACGGTATCCTACCGTGCTAAGGAAAAACGCCGTAAGGGCATTCGAATGTTGCCAAATTTCCTCGCAGAAAACATCCATTTTTAAAGTAAATTACGAATATTTTTCACTGAAATTTTCAGAATTTTTGGATCAAATTTTGAACAAAATCCTCCGAAAAATCGGAGGAGAAATATTCTCGAAATTTCCTGAAAATTCGTTATTTTTCGAAGATAATTTGGCAACGCCTGATGGTTCGAACAGCGATTTTCCTCAGCATGGCAGTATTGGACGAGAGCTGGCAACGCCGGGAGACCGGTATCGTAGAATTATTGTAGCTAGCCGCACTAAAGCCGTATAATTTTCCGACGGATTAAGTTATCTTGTACCCGGGCAATGATTGATTTGATCTGGTTTGTTCAGCTAGTCGCCTTTAATCACCTAACATTCAAATCAATTGCCGGTTCTTTATTTCTGACGCGACGCCATGGGACGAGATCCGCGCGGTTCGCAGGGTGCCCACACTGCCCAGCCCGACTTCCCCCGAATTGACTCCCCCGCGAACATTGGACATTCCGGCTTCAAGTCTGAGTATTTGAGAGGCGTGGTTTGCGCTGACGCCACTCAGAGTAATACAACTGCGGACGTTAGTTGAAATTCATATACAAAGCGGTGTATAGAGAAAAAAACGGGAATGGATCGACCTTATTGGTTGAAATGAGCGGTTGTCATAGGCTAGGGGCGGAAATTAACCTTCAGTCTATTGGGGGTACTTCTCAAAGTGAAATTTGGAGTTAATTTTACGCCTACTTTGCTATCAAAAAACCTCAAGTGATTCAGGTGGAAAATCTATTGTCTTATGGGTAGGTGGCGATCACCTGCTGTGGACGTTTACGCCGAAGTCCAGGGGATTGAATTTTGAAAGCTAGGACCTTAAAAAGTATTCAATTTTTGTTTGGAAGCAAACTCTTTTTTCATAGCGAAATTTATTATTTCTGCAATATTAAAAATTGAGGCGAGTAATTCGGTTCCGTAGTCTATATGACACCTTAAAAGAACCTCGAATGATATCAATGCGAAGTGAAATTAGTACCAAAAATCGAATGACAATTTGCAAAAAGAGCAGATTCCGCTCCGTAATAGTGTAAATCACTCCATAAGGAGCAAATAGATTTTGCTTTGCATTCATATCCCTCGGGATTTCCGGGCGCTATATAGACCCCGCCCCAGAATTTCACTCTAAAATTTTAACAGTGTGTGCAGTAAATGCTGCTCTCACCGGTCAGGAGGTTTTCTTAGGGAAATATAGACTCTGATGTTTCATGTATAATTTTTGTAACTTACAGATATTTCAACGGCTTACTCCACTTGCAATCAAGTTAGAACGCCGTTATTATCTCAATCAGGAGTGATTATATCTTGGAATCTGGATGAAGTGAATCTTTTAATAAATGATATTTTTATAAATTAAATTCACTGCTCTTACGTAATTTAGACACTGCAGAAAAG